>JAZGTK010000656.1:0-57423 GCA_036877625.1 Ambastaia sidthimunki
TCTCTCTCTCTCTCTCTCTCTCTGTCTCTCTCTCTCTCTCTCTCTCTGTCTGAATTTCAATTCGCTGTGCATCTATGAAATGAGAACAGCACTGTTTGTTGTCTCTGTTGTAGCCATTTAGCAGAATAAAAATAAACTATGCAGAAAGAAACAACTAATCAATACATCCATGAATTTCTCTCTTTTATTTTCTCTCTCTGTTGCTTTGTATGCCTCCGTCTATCATTTCTCTCAGCAGGGGGACTGAATAGTTAATAGCAGGTTTATTTTAGCCGGCGTTCACTGTTTGAGGCTGTCGATGTCTGACTGTGAGGTTCTGAAGACACTCAGCATCATCTGACCTTAACAGAGACCCAGACAGAACATCTTTATATAGAGAGACCCCACACAGGAGAAACAGATTAAAGCAGGACAAAACAATGCAATATTTCAGCATCTGTGGAAATGTTACTTCCTGTCCCTCTCTCAGGCTGTTCTCTGTCCTTTTATTGGTCCATCTGGATATAATTCGTCTATTGGAAATTGCTAACTGTGGTTTCCTCGTAGCATGCTAGCAGCATTGATGTCGTGAAACTCTGTAGCTCTCGGCCTCTCGTGGTTCTTGTTTGATTTATTGTCTGTAGTGACTCGTCCCTGAAAGCGACTCATCTCACGGTTTCTGAGATCTTTCATCTCTGCTCATCGAGTGAAATTATAAACACGCTAAATTCACGAGGCTGTTTGAAGTCGAGCTGCTCACCAAAATGCTTTTCATCCCACAGCTTGAAGTGACGTGTTTTCTACACACTTTGAAGATGCAGTAATTCTAATTTCATATTTTATTTAGGGTGAAGTATATATGATGAAGTTAATACTATATAGCATGCAATTTGGGGAACACGTCTAGTACATTTAGCACAACCTAGTGTACTAGTTTTAAAATTCAGCACATTATAAAACTGATATGTAAATACATTAGAGAACTGATGAAGAGTTGGAGTGAGTGAGGAAGACAGAAGGAGACAGTAAAGAGGAGAGAGAAGAGATGGGATGGAAATGACAGAAATGTTACAGAACGTGAGAAGATCCAGCTCATCTGACTCATGCACACTGCTGAGAACAGATGGTTTCACACACAAACACACCACACACACTCACAACATCTCACACCACAGCAGATCACACACAACCTCACACACAGGTGTGTTGCACTAGATTGCGTAAGTCTAACTGAAGGTGTTGTGTTTCTCTCGGTCTTTCGTTGCTCTTTAAAACATGTTTTTAAATTAACCATCTCTCTCTCTCTCTTGTTCTATCTCTCTCTCTTTCTCTCTCTTTCTCCCTCTCTCTCTCTCTCTCTCTCTCTCTCTCTCAGTGGGCACTCTGTGTTCTGGGTTTTCTGACTCACATGCTTTCAGTAAATCGCTGAATGATGCTAATGAACTTTTTCTATTTTTACTTACAGGCCATCTGTATCTTTTTGGCCTCACAGACTCAATAACAAGTAAATGCTGCTCGAGCTCACACACATTGTTGATATCACAGCATTAAATTCACCCTCATGTTCTTCCAAACGTGTGATTTTCTTTCCACTTTTCTTTCCATGGAACAAAAAAGTAGAAATTTACAAGAGTGACAACGAGCGACTGGTAATTAAAAAAGGACCAAAATCACTGTGTGTTTATGCAGAATTTGCAGATAATTTAACTTTTAATGAACTGTTTTTTCTTTAATTCCTTAGATGTAAAAATTTTCAAAACAGCACGTTTACTCACTTCTCTCAATAGTTGTTATTTTGGGTATCCTATAGATCCTCCCTGTGATTGGCTTACCTGATCCGGCCTGTGATTGGTCTTCTTTTTTCCTGCCTGTGATTGGTTCAAGCTGTCTGCATTAACCTCATCTGAACAAGCGCTCTGCCTTCCTGATAACTTCAGCCTGATAATGTTGTGTTGATGACTCTACTGGACTTCATCCCAGTCTATCTGTTTCTCTGAAAGCTTTCACAGGACTTTGCACAGATGAGGAATGAGACCTCCTGATTGTCTGGAGAAAAGCCAGGCTGTTCCTCCTCAAACCTCAGCCCATCTCCAGCTCTCTGTTTCTGTGATCTCTCGTAATCCTCCCAGAAAGTGGGATTCTCAAACCCCTGCCAGACCCACTGAGCTTCTCCTGCCAATCCAGCACCAGAATACACTCCAAAATTTCACTCCACTCTCTGAGCTCTGAAAAATTACCGTCACACATTAAACTGGTTGTTGTATTGTTCTGCAGTCTAGTTTTATAGTGCATACTTGTTTTGTGTACTACTAACTAGTGCACACTACCTTCTGCTGTTATATATAGGTGTTGTATGTATATGATGTACTTGGACCACAAATGGTATCTTGGTTGATTTAGCCTAGTAAGACCATTATTTAATTAATCTCACACGTCTTAAGGTCTTATACTATTAGCATTCCAAACCTGTTTGACTTTTTTGGCTTCTGTGAAATACAAAAGAAGATATTTTGAAGTATGTTGGTAACCAAACAACAGCAACACCCATTGACTTCCACTGTACAGACACAAAACCAAAGGGACATTTTTCAAAATATCTTTTTTTGTGTTCCACAGATAAACAGTCATGCAGGTTTGGAATGACGTGAAGGAAAATGATGGTGAAGAAACGTTAATTCGGGGTGAACTGTCTCTTTAAATTGGCTGCTATTTTGGCATAATATTTTCTTGCAGATGCCCTCAGCAGCACCTCTGATACTGTGTTTAATAATGCATCACACACACCATCATCTCTTGATGGATCACTACTGTGTTCAGTGGTCCTGCCTTCTGATCGCATCTAAAATAACCTTCCAGCTGGAATAACATCTGACTATCACATTTCCCCCTGTTATCATCACATTTTATCTATCATACATTTTATGTTTTAACCTTTTAACCTGAATATTTTTGGTGTTATTGTATTTTCTGTATTTTTTATTTTCTGTTGTATTTTTTTACCACTTATTCTATGTCAGTTGTTTGTTTATTGTTTTTTGTCAGTCATGATTTAAGTCACCTGTCCTTTCTTTTTTCAGTCTATCATTTCTCGCTATAACAGCGCTGGTTGCCTCTGACATGGGCTGAATTTTTCTCCTCCTGGACGTGAGCCTGTTCTCCATGTTTAATAGAGTTCTGTTGCTTTTGTCCTGTCACATACTTTCTCTGTTTACCAGCAGGCGGGAAAAAGTGCTGATTATTTGGTTCTGGCTGCCGTACAAGCTGAATTTTCTCCACACCAGCATTGCTTTAAATGAGTCTGTTGTTTTTATCTTTCCCCTCCGCTGCACTGTATGATATATTATTTGGACAGAACAGAATTGTACAATTTTGTTACTGGAATTAGACTGAGTGTTTGTCTTCATTATAATCAAAATGTCAGCAGCATTTTTAGTGTGTGTGTGTGTGTATTAGTGTGTGTGTGTATGTGTGTGTGTGTGTGTGTGAGCTAAAAGTATTTTTTATTCATTTAGGAAGATTAAAGAATAGTTTAGTTTGATCTGTGTCTACTAATGTTTGTTGGACTGTTGTTTTATTTTTTTAATCAGCTTACCAAACATTTAAAGCAAATTTATAAGAGAGTTCCTGTAATTAAAAAGAGATCAACAACCAGAGCTACAACTGTGTGTGAATACAAATGTACCTTCTGATAGAGCTCAAGATGTAAAGACAGCAGCATCTGTGAATGAGAAAGAACGAGAGACAGAGAGAGAGAGAGGGAGAGAGAGAGAGAGAGAGAGAGAGAGAGGGAGGCTTAGTGCATGATGCCTGATTTAACATGTAAATCTTATGTTTGCTATTGTTAATGCTGAGCAGATATTCATATTGCAGACACACAGACGGCATTGTGATCATTTAGGTAATAATTCTGAATGAAATATAAACAGCTTTAACACATTAGAAGCACAAATCCCATGTTTGTGTGAGGAGGGGCAGCCTGGGGGGGGGCTGTTAATTTTTTTGGATAAACCATTATCTAACATAAGACTAACAATATCTGTAAATTAATGGTGACCAACATTAGATGCTGGTGTGATTGTGAAGGGCTTCTTGGCTAGATTAACCAGAAAGTCTTCTTGAGTTAACCAGCAGCACCAAACTAAAGCCAAAACATGCTGGTCACATGTTAGTAGAGTTTAAGCAGTATAAATGTTTCTCGATTATGTAAATCCAGAGCAGTGATGAAACTGAAAAATCCTTTAGAATTGAGTCTCTGTGCAGCTAACCCAGTTCCACACAACACAGACTGCTAACTGGTGCCTGCAAAGATTTGGGAGAAAATCCACCAATAAGCAATGAGATTTCATTTCCACCGGCCAATCAAATGCGTTTCTCAGCCGTTCAGAACCACCGCATCCCCTGCTGCGCGCTGAAGGGCCGTGTTGTACTTCCTGCTGTTCTGAAGCTCCATTTCTGAGCCAAAACTTCGTCCCAAATCTTTTCCTTATCAGATCACCCTCACACGGCCTTGATGGATCTGTTACTGCGGTAAAGCCCTACCGCAGCTTACCGCAGCTTACCGCAGCCGCGGATGACTGACTCTCTTAGTGTTTAATGGACATTGAGAGGCTGGAAGGAAATCAGAATTAATAGCATCTGTCGGCCGCTGTCTGTAAACGTCTCCCCTCAGTCTGTCTTTGTACTCTCGGGTTACGTGGGAGTTATAAAATATGGTGTTAAAAGCATTATGACTGTACTGTCAGCATTTCTGCTTCTGTTCCTGGATCTGTTCCTCATCATAAATCAGAGTGAAAACAGATCAGAGCAGCAGTCTGTTCACACTGGAGGATGATGCCGCGATATAGTCTGAAACTGAATTGGATAGAAAGCGACTTTTAAAGGAAGCGTGTTGTACATAAACATGTTTGAATGTTAAAACGCCTCAGTGAAGAGATGAACTGTGTCTTGAGGGTTGTTTTCATGTGGCAGGTGTTTTATTGCAGTGTTTGCTCTCTTCCCAGATAACAACTTTAGCTTGTACGAACATTTTCCTGCTGTTTCCGTTGAGTAACAAAAACGTTCAAAATGTTCAAAACATCCAGTTTTAGACGTTGTATTAACATTATTGTTTGATTATATAAATGTTATTCGAACTAATTATGCAACATTTTTAAATCATTCCACTAATAACTTAAATATAATGTGATATGAAATATGGATATGAAATAATAAATAATATATATAATATGAAATAATGTTTTTGATATATGTGCTATATAATTTTAAACTAAACATTACTGCAAGGACGTTTTTTGATAACTTTGAAAGAACTTTGAGAGAACTTTTAGAGAACGTTAGCCTATGTTCTGAGAATGTTCTCTGTTAGCTGCAGTGTTGTGTGTTTAATGAGCAGTTAAATCAATGTTGTAGTACCACAATGATACATTTTAAAGTATTTAAAGTCTGTTGTGTGGTTTCAGTGTTGATGTTCGACTCTGTTTTGGTGATTTTTAGGTCCCAGCAGTGTAAATGATGAAGCACCGATCCATCGGGTCATCACATCCCCCCCACCTGCAGAGGGACCCCGAACCCCCTGCCGCAGCACCCCTCAGCCCCCCAACACCCCTGTGCCCACACGCCGCTCCTTCCTGCCCCCTCCACGCTGCTCCCCTGTGGGTAAGTGCATCACACACACACACCTTCTGTACTGGAGCAGTGAGTTTGTGTACTGTCAGAAGTGTGGAGTTTAATATACACAACAAGTATGCGCTAAAGAAGCATGAAATTCTGTTAGTGTAGCATACTTCAAATTGTAGAACACACCTCACACCCACCCATGATGTGCAAGGTGCTGTCTCAGCAGGGGGAGGGACTAAAGTGGGGTGCAGGGGAGGGGGGCTCTGTTGGGACTGTCTACAGCTGTCTACTACATGTCGAAATGAAATGGTGGTAATTAGGTGTCCTGGGACCCCAATGCGATGTTGTGTTTGTGTTTTGTGAAAGTAAGCCAAAAGCAACAACCCCCTCTAAACATCTGTGCCCCCCCTCTGTTGTGCAATGAGAGATCTGAGCCCCAATGCCATCAGTACCTGCAGTCATTTCCCATAATTCCATGGGTTAGTGTTTTATTCACATCTGATTGGCTGATATGCTTGTGCAAACGGCACGGTCACGATGCTACAGAGATTTACAAACACAGTTTAGTTTTATGTTTTGGATGGTATTTGGTCTGTTTGTGTTGGTGGTAGGACACCAGTGTGTGTTTAGAATCAGATTAAAGAGTTTCATAATCAGATGATTCATCTTTTTGTGAGAGATCAGATAATCTCTTCCTACAGTTTAAATGTGTCAACATGTGAGATGTTTCTTCAGATGTTTCCATGTTTCATGTCCCAATTCTGCTGTTAAATAATCAAGGTGTTGCTATGCATTTGCTAAGGTGTCCTGGGTTTGTTAGTGCATTGTTAGTGGTTGCCAGGGTGTTGCTTTGCATTTGCTAAGGTGTCCTGGGTTTGTTGGTACATTGCTAAGTGGTTGCCAGGGTGGCCTGAGTGATTGCTTACTGACCTAAAGAGTAAATCAGCCCTCTAAACTAATTACAAAACTTTGCTGATTACTTTACTGATACACTTGACGTACAGTACAGTATTTACATTAGAATTATTGCTATCAAACTCCTCTTTCACTGTTCTGGAGATGTGCTGAACACAGGTCTGTGTGAGGTGGATTTTGTCATTTATTTTAAACTCTATGTAAGCGCTGGTTCACACGACTGCAGACTCTCAGAATGTCATCGGCAGTCTGTGTGGCAAGCAGATCCCACAGCTGTGCTATTTTGTGGTTGGCTGCCTTTCATTGGAATTGATCCACGCACCACTGAGACCATATTACAGCTCTACAGAAAAAAGAGAGATGGAAAAAGGGGTGTTGGTTACTATTGTGTATGCATTTGTGTGTGTGTGGTTCTGGATTATGAGGACCAAATGTCCCCACAAGAATAGTAATACTAATGCATTTTGACCTTGTGGGGACATTTTTGAGGTGTGTGTGTGTGCTTTAACTGCTATTAATGTTTTACTTTATCTGTAGCTTCCCGTAAGGAGTTTCAGAAGACATCTGATGGCTCTCGCTCATCTCTGTCGTCTCCAAAGAGACTGGCAGTCGTCTCTCCTAAACCACAGTCTCCAGGTAACCAACCGAGACGAAGATCAAGCTGAGATATTGCTTTCATTTCAACAGCAAGCTTCGCATCATATATCTCATGTTAACCATTTTTGTCTTTAAATATTGTCCTTTGCTTAATCTATAGAGCATTTAAGTGATACAGTTTGGTATAGAAATAATGGTAAAGTTTTATGTAAATGATGTCATGGCTGTTAAGCACACATTATGCCTTGGGGAGTCTGTGCATTACAGTAGCCATTTTATCTACAGAGAGTCATTCTGGGTAAATGAAATTGATTTTTTTACTGCTCTCTCATATTCGTCTTTACCTTCTCAGTCCTCCAGAGGCAGCAGAGAGCAACAGTGGTCGTCCGAGGTTCGAGCGCGCTGATTTTGCCTCGTAGCGGCTCTCCAGGGCCAGAGAAGAAGAAAGAGGAGGGGCAGAAGAAGGAGAAAGAGCAAGAGGAAGTGGAGAGAAATGAAGAGCTGCAGATCTTGCAGGGCCGTTGTGAAGATCAAGCCAGACAGCTGCAGGCTCTTCAGACAGAGCTAAAGAAAACCACCATGAGTCTGGAGGTCTTTGTGATCTGCACTCAGCACTTCTCCCTGAAGGTACTTTATCTGCATTCAAAACTTATGCCTGAAGGTACTTTATCTGCATTCAAAACTTATGCCTGAAGGTACTTTATCTCAGACCTCTTTGACCTGCGTTACATCATAGCTGCATCGCTGGGCTTGTGCTTGTGTAACAGTTATTTTTTGTGCTGTAGTTCTTTGTTTAAACTTCCAGAATCAGTAATTCAATGCTTGGAAGACTAGTTCCTTCAGTTTTAACTTCAAACAGCCCCGCTTGACTTTGAACTACAGTAACTTACAGACAGTCAATCTTTTTGGTCCTCTGATAACACGTATCCCAAAAGCTCAGAGGTGCTGTTTTGTGAACTTTGTTTAGTTAATGTAGATGCCAGATGGTGCAGTTGGCCAGATAGTGTAGTTATGACATCTACCAGCAGAGGCTAACCTAGATTATGCTAATCAGATAAACCTTGACTGCTTGGTTGGCCCACAGATGGACAGAAAGTGAAAGCGCTTTTAGAAAGGCGGCTCCCTCTGCTGGTCATTATAGAATTTTTTTTAATGAGTTTACTCAGTCATATTTGCACACAGCTGTCAATGGATTGATGTCATTTCTGCATATGACTAACCTCAAGCAAACAGGATTAGAGTTTGAAGGAAATAATGCACACTGCGTTTCAGTCCAATGCCCACACATACACGCTGCATCAGGCTGTTTATTTTAATAGCATTGCTCTCCTCCACACACACTCTCATTTGTCCGTTTAGCAGTTAAAGGGTTTTATGGACAGAAGGTGTGCGTCACTAACCTGCTTTTTCCTCCCACGCCTGCAACACGAGCAAGACAAGTGTTACACTACTGTCTATAGTGCACAGTTTACACATACCATAAACATTACAGAATTAAATGTTTAAATAGTGTTCTTATGATATTTAAAAAACTGGACGTTTGGATGTTTCTAGAAATTTCAAAACGTTGTTTTAATTACTTAATGGAGATGTTAGCGACTCCATGCTGGATTGTCAGTGGATCAGAGTAGGAGCAGATGTGTGTTGGTATTTCAGAGTGAAGATGCTGCTGAGAAGAAACAAGAGTTGTCTCTGGAACTCAGCAGGATTCAACAGGAAGTGGGTGAGTGAATGTGTGTCTGGTCTCCTTAAGCTACTAGGAAAAAACACGTTTTGTGGTGTAATCCATCTATCTTCTCGTATCGCCCAGCCTGTAGCGCATCTCGCTGGGAGCGTCTGCAGAAGGAGAAGAAAGAGCTGGAGGAGTGCTTTGAGAGGGAACTCGGAGAACTTCAGGTCCAGCAGGAGTCTGAACTTGCCACATTAGAGGAAAACCTGAGAATGCGACACGCGTCTGACCAGGACCATCTCAAAGCAGAACACCAGTCAGAGGTGGAGGAGCTTCACACACAACACCAGGAACAGGTCTGATCTTCTGGCTGAGGATCATGGGAAACCTCTATAAACATGCAGTTTTCTGATAACTAATGAAGGATGTTCTTTGAACACCTCAACTCAGCTTTGTTTGTGTGTAGATCGAGGAGTTGATGGCCAACCATGAGGCAGCCCTGGAGGACCTGAAATCCATGCACAACATCACCATGGCAACTCTGCAAGAAGAGCATGCCAGGACGATGAGAGGTAAGAATCCAATGTGTTGTATTACCACTATCCACCAGGGGCGACGAGGAGTATAACTTCAATTATACACACTTTATTCATTTAATCTTTTAAAGATTTAAGAAAAGCTCATGAGCAGCAGAAAGCCAGTCTAGAAGAAGATTTTGAGAAGCTGCGTCTCTCCCTTCAGGTATTTGAGATCTCTTTTGTTGTCTTCTATGATTATTGAAGAACAAAATGGGCACTGTCAATTACTAATCTGTAAACACTGTATGAAAAATGAGATGTTTTGAGATGTTTTAACACTCCAAACCAACTTCAATCCATGTGGGTTTATTAATAAAGAATATTGTTTCTCTCAGGACCAGGTGGACACTCTGACGTTCCAGAACCGAACCCTGAAAGACAAAGCCAAGCGTTTTGAAGAGGCCCTGAGGAAAAGCACTGATGAACAGATTGTGGTAAGTCTCTCCAGAACACACACTCACGTGTGCAGACATATAAAATATTACACACAGACATTGAAGTTTAAATTGTATAAATATTTTGCAGGATGCCCTGGCCCCATATCAGCATATCGAGGAAGACCTGAAGAGTCTGAAAGAGGTTCTGGAGATGAAGAACCAGCAAATTCATGACCAGGAGAAGAAGATCTGCCAACTGGAGAAAGTGGTAAGCTATAAATGAAAAGATGTGCGGAATATCACACTGCAAGTTACCGAATCTCTACAGACATGCTTTTTTGTTCTTGATATTTTTCTTGAAATCGACACCCAAACAAACACACCCCTTTCTTCATTGCTCCGCCTACAAAATAATTAACTCTCTGCAACACAGCCAATGACAGCTGGTGGTCCAGAGGAGTTTGTATAAGAATTTAATGTGGAGTTCTGTCTTTACTTGTTTTTTTGAGCAGGCCCAGAAGAACCTGTACCTGGAGGAGCGGGTCCAGGTCCTTCAACAGCAGAATGAAGACCTGCTGGCCCGCATCGACCGACACCTCACCGTGTCAAGGTAACATTCTGACCCGAGATCTTTTCACCATGGGCATAATGTCTGGTCTACAGTGCTGCTTTTTATGACCACTTATACAAGAAGAGTTGGTTTGAGTAACATCTAATTTTCAGTAATCTTAGATTTAATTTTTAAAATGACTTGTAGGAGCAAGTAAATCTAAAATAGCAGCTAACTTCTCTAGAACTGCTGATTAATGAAGCTTGTAAACACTAAAACGTCTGTGTTTCTGTGTATGCTGAAGTTATCTGCACGTCACTCAGAATGAAACTGGTGATTTCTTTCTGTTTCTAAGAGCAGCATGTTTTTATAAACAATCTGCAGGCGTCTGGCCTGATGTTCAAAGATGCACAATGTTTTTACAGCTTAACTGTCAATACTTCATCCTGTCTTATAGACAACTGTCTGAGGAGAATGCAAACCTTCAGGAGTATGTGGAGAAGGAGACCAACGAGAAGAAACGTCTGAGTCGTAACAATGAGGAGCTAATGTGGCTCCTCCAGACGAGTCCTCACCTGTCGCCCTCCTCCTCTCCTATTCACAGAGCTTTTTTTCCAGGCCCTGATATTCCGCCCTACCCTTATTCCCCAGGTCCTGGTACCCCCACACATTCTTGTTCTCCTGGCCCCTGTACCCCCGGTCACAGGGTGGGGTCTCCTGGACCAGGGACGCCTGCTGTCCGAGGGTCTCCAGCAGCACACTCGTCTCCCGCTCGAGGCCCGAACGCCAACACTTTATCCAGATG
The DNA here is from genome assembly GCA_036877625.1 of Ambastaia sidthimunki. Lineage (NCBI taxonomy): Eukaryota > Metazoa > Chordata > Actinopteri > Cypriniformes > Botiidae > Ambastaia > Ambastaia sidthimunki. The sequence continues at coordinate 11,087 of JAZGTK010000656.1, forward strand.
AGCCGTCCTACCGAATAACAGCTGCTTATTTTATGTCATTTTTAATCTCTCCTGAACTACTTTGTAGGCAACAATGCTTCATTTTGATGCGCTGTTTGATGCAACAATCTTCTTTGATAAGAAAGACAATTGCGGTTTTTACGTTCATATATTATTTAAACAGCCTCTCTGAGGAAATGAAACAGCTTCACTGAACTTTTTTACTTCCCTGTTTGGCATCAAGTCACAAAAAAGTCTCTTCATCACTGGAGATTATTCTAAGTAACTAGTAGCATCGCTGGTGATGGTTAAATGTAGGTGCTACAGGAAATCAGTCTGTCAGAGGTAGGACTGTGTAACTCTATAACAGTGTTGGACTTCACACTGGTTGGTCTGTAGGTTCTCCTGAACGGTACATGAGAACTTTCTACAACAAAAAGCACTTTAGGTTTCTGCTCCACCTTCTTCTTGCAGATAAATCCACCAGCATTGTGTTTTCGTGGACTGGTTTAGTTTTCTATGAAATAGTCTTCTGGTTTCATGATTCTCCAAGAGCTCCTGCAGATGTTATCCGAATGTTTGAGACTCATTTAGTCTGTTCACACTGTCTAAACAGGCTGCAGTGACGACCACAGGTTCATAATATCAAAACCAAGCTTGAGTTTCTTGTTTAGGGGAATGTTTGCTTGTTTAAAGCATTTACTCTGTTTTAATAAGGCCCTGAAGGTTCACCTCAACGGCTGACTTTTCAAGCACAGATTCAGAAAAATGCTTTGCTTCATTTCCAGATAAAAATCTCCAGCATCTTTCTGTCAAACTTCAAGCCACTGAGGTTGTCCTCTTTACTTCAAAAGCAAGTTTTCTCACTTGGTGCATGACAAATGAAACAAATTCAGGCAATTAGAAGTACCGACTACAGGAAATGTTGTAAATTGTAATTTTTATGAATTATTTACCATATTGGACATTTTGCTACTTGATGTGCATGTGATGTAAGTCTTCCGTTTTTAATGTTAAAGCTAGAATAGTTATCATGTTAACGTAGATACTCGAACTTCTGGGAATGATTCCATCTCTACATGTTTGAGGAAAATATTTAACTCATGCTAACAGACAAGACTTTAACAAAAGTCGAAATGTGTGCTGGTTTTATAAAGTTAAAATTAGCAGCTAAATGTACTTTTGGAATTATTTAAGCTATATTTATAGTAATGCTGGTTAACTCTTGTATTACCTCTACAGATTGTAGCAAAACCTAGAGAAACGTTTCTCTGTTTGAACAAGCAAGGAATGTAACTGTCTCTTTAAATGTGTGACTACATTTAAGAAGTTCAGGGAAATAGTTTCACACTGTCTCAGAGGCAGTTCTCACGTTCTATATCGAGACATTTTTAGAAATAACAAAATAAAACATTCCTAATACAAAGTGGGTTTTGATATTTCGAAACAAAGATTTTTTCAGTTTTTTGGAAAATTGGATTCGTTTTTGTTTGCGTGTTGAATTGATACGTCTTTCAAAGCTCAAGCTTCTGAACTTTTGATACAAGTATCTTAAAGGAGAAATTTTGTAAACTCTTTTTCTATCGGTTGGTGCTTGTACAGGGTATACAAACAATAATCTGCTATTCAAGACCAGCTATCTACAAAACCCTCCCCACATGAGATGTTATTGATGCTTATTTATATTTATGAGTTTTCTTCATTTGGGAAACTGAAGTTTTTTTAAATTAATATTATTTTTTATTACTGTGAAATTTATTTTCTAATTTATATGTTGAAGTTAATTTTGATGCATATTTAAATTATGTAGCGTGAAGTTTTTTGTTTTATTTGCTCTGCCACTGTGATGCAAACAGTTTATCTGTGCTGTTGCTTTCCTTTTTTGCTACTCTGACACACAAGCGTTTCAAGCACAATAACATTAATTAAAAAACTCCAGCACCTTATAATTTTTAAGTCTTTTTAAACTTTTTTATTCTAATGCAAAATAACAACAGATACAACAGCACACACTAGCCTCTAGTCTCAACGTGAAAGTTTGGAACAAGTTAAAAAAGTCTTCAGCACTATTTACTGTCTGGACTCAGCGCATCTGCAAAAGTGTTTGATGTGCCTTCGTTTAACGTGCAAAATAGCAAAAATCAGTTAATATTCTTCTAATATCTGAATTACTGCAGGATGATTGTGTAAACAATAACGCATTTATTTTCAAAATATGTAAAACTGGAATAAAGTTAGATGATAAAATTTCAATTAATTCTAAGATTTCTTTTTGTTTTTCTTTGAACATTTATGTTCTTTGTCTCAACAAAACCTCAATGTAACGCTCATATTTCAGTACTGCACCTGCGCTGGTTTTAAACTCACTACAAATTGTTAATGGCAACAAATCTACAGTCACTACAGGAAGAAATTAGTTTATTTCACCTTTATACTTGTTAATCCTAAGAGCTTCTTGGTTTCTAGTTCTGTTTATGACCCTCTTACCATCACTATTAGACCGGAGATGGTAATTAACCTGCTAATTAATCAGGTTGTGGGACTGCACTGACCTTTTTGTCCTGTGGACATATAAACTACTGAATGTTAACTTATCCCTGAACACTGACACAGTTAATGTAAACTGATGAAGTCAGTTAATGTAAACTGATGAAGTCAGTTAATGTAAACTGATGAAGTCAGTTAATGTAAACTGATGAAGTCAGTTAATGTAAACTGATGAAGTGTTATTGTAAACTGGAGTTTCTTATTGTACTGAATGAAATTTCTCCATTTGTCTATTTACTAACAGTTTGACTTTTATTGTGTCTTTATGGGCTGGATTTACAGTCGCTGGTAAGCTGGTATTTATTGTGTTGTAGTGCACACAGTAATCGATGCATGTTTGTCTTGATCATTTTGTTGTGTATGTTGTGATGGTTCATGCTGTAACTGTAGCATAGAGATTATAATATTAAGGAATGGAAATAATTTATATATAACACATTTGTATTACTTTGGGGACTGGGGCTGAATATTAAAACATTTCAAGAGAAATTATTATTTGTATTGTTTATTCATTTTGTGTTGTGTACGTGATTGTATGATGTGTGAAATGAGGGTTTTGATCCCTGTGTGTGTGTGTGTGTGTGTGTGTGTCACAAGTACAGTATGACACCACAAGTACAGTAATACCAGTAAATTTGGTATATCTATATGTTTTGATATAGATAATTCATAAACATTATGATAATGATACAGTATATAGGATCAAATTATCTTGTTTGAAAATCTAAAACAGCAGAAAGGTTTTGGGTAGGATTAGTGTTTGTACAGTATAAAAATCATGAAAAATCTATGAAAAAAGTCTATGAAAAATCTACATGAAAACCTGTGTGTGTGTTTGTGTGTGTGTGTGTGTGTGTGTGCGTGTCCACCGTCTCCTTGCCACACAAACACACACAAACGCAGTGTGTTCAACCTGAGGGTGTGTTTTCTCTGAGGATTTTCAGTCTTGACAAACAAAGAGTTTACAGTCAGTGACGAGGTAAGAACTGGAAGACGTCTCAAAGACGGATAATCACATCATGAGGCAAACGTGGTAGAACTCAAGACACAACCATCTAATCGGTGTCTTCTGACCTTATGAGAGGATCTTAAATCGCTTTAAAGATACAAACTTTAAACATGGAAAGAAATCTCTCGCCATAAACTGCAGGTAAGAATGATTAACACTCCTTTAGGATGTAGTTGAATGTTTTTACATGCAGCTGGTGAATAATATAATGATCTAAAATCAAACTAAACCGTACGATGTTGAAGAGTTAACAGTTTTCAGCTCATTGATACAGATCAGATGTTTTCACTCATTACATGTTTCATATTTGATCAGTACAGCAGAGATGTGGGTGTCACATGAGTTGATAAAGCTGCTAAAATTATAAAATGTCAAAATTATCAAATCAAGTTTCTTTAGCAGTCATTATAGGAACTTAGAGCAGTTAACTTAGGTTAGCTAATTATACATCACATATACATATTATACACAAATATTATACATTATTTAATACACACACACACATATATATATATGTAATGTATATAGATTTAATAACATTCTATCTATAATCATTATTTGTGTGATTATTAGTTACTTTTCTTTACGTCACAATAACATCATTTCTCTGCTGTAGTTTCTGTCTCCTGGTGCAGAACAGGAAGTGGGATGGGCCGTGTGTACCTGATAGAGCCTGTGATTGGTCTGTATGCGTTTACCATGTTTATGATGTACCCGCTTCTGCAGCAGTATGTGTATCGCAGGCTGTGGTTTCAGCTGAGCGGCTCGCCCTACCCGGCCCAGAGCCTTTCCCACTGCACAAACACCAGCAATGACTCCATACACCAGGTGATCCACACGTACTAGATCAATAAACTAGAGCAGAATCAAGATTGAACTAAATTCACACTCAGTGGCACCTTTTAAAATAAAGGTTCTTCTTCATGATGTCATAGGAGAACCATTTTCAGAGAACCATTTCTTTCTAACATTTTTATCATTTTATCATTTTTATAACATTTTTGTCTAAAGAACCTTTTTCCATTACAAAGAACCTTTTGTGAAACATAAAGATTCTAAAGGTTCTTTTTGGAACCACACAACCAAAAACGGTTCTTCTATGGCATCATGAAACATCATTGTTTTATTTGTGTATTTAGGTTTTTGTGTTTTTTGTGTATTTAGGTTTACGTATTAAAAGTGTTTTAAACATTTGTCTTGATGTTGGGCTGGCTGAGATTAAAGTTGTTTTGGGAGTATGGAAATGGTTTTAGGTTACAACAAACTGTTTGCTTTGTAGTTACAGGTACTTTAATGTTTACATTGATGACAGTTATCATGTACAGCAGTTGTTGTGGAGAACTGCTAATGTTTGTTGACTGTCTAAGATATCATGTTTTACTTCTTGAATACTGAGTTCTGTTTGTGTTCGTTGTGTAAGACAATTCCAGGCATTTCACAAGAGTTTACTGTGGAACTGCTTGTCAGGTCATTTGATCTAACTGAATTACCGTAGTCTTGTTTTACCGTGTTTTGTCCTTCACTCCTCCAGGCAGTGCAGAAGGAGGCGTCTATTTTCCTCCTCCAGAGTGAACTGTTCTTCCTCATCCCCAGCCTCATCTCCTCTCTGCTGCTGGTCTCATACAGTGACCACTGCGGGCGTAAAGTGGCCATTGTTCCCCCTCTGCTGGGTGACGCTCTCTTCTCTCTGAGCTATGTTCTCGTCAGTCGATTCTCCTTCAGTCTCAAATACCTGCTAGCTGCTTCCTTTCTATCTGGCCTGATGGGAGGTCCCGCCTCTCTGATCGGGGGCTGTTTCGCCTACGTGGCCGACCTCTGTGGAGCAGGTCCTGATGGCCAGAAGACCGTCCGCATGGCTCGTCTGGACATGATTCTCGGGGTGTTGTCTGGCTTAGCTTCTCTTTGTACTGGGTTCTACATCAAAGTGGCTGGATTCACCTGGCCTTTCTTCACCGCCGTTCTTCTGCATCTTCTGAACCTCTTCTATGTGCTGGGAGTTTTGAAGGAGTCCCTGGTTCTTCCAAGCCCCAGCCCGCCTACATCCAGCCCAGCCGCTGAAGTTCCACAAACGCGTCGGTCTCAAGCTCTGAACGCGCGTCTGCAGGGTGTTTATCTGCTGTTTGCAGCTTCTGCACGCAGAAGAAACAGAGCGCTGGTGCTCATGCTGGCTGCTTTTGCCTTTTATAAGGTGACCATGAAACCTTTTAACTCAAATAAATTAGAAACCTTTAAAAATTACATTCACCTTTAACAGAGTAAATGATGCTAGAATTCATTAGATACATCTATCATTTACTCACTCTTGTGTTGTTTCAAATATAATTTTCGTTCTTTTATTGGCCATTGAAGTCTATTCATTATTAGTACATAAAGTCTATGTTTCAAACAAAGATGGCAGTAAACAGGCAAACGTTACAGTTTGCAGCTTTAACTTAATTTTAAGTTGTAGCCTAAGATGAAATTAGCCATAAATGTAGGTGCTGAGATGATGAAAGCTGAAGTGATGTTTGTGTGTGCAGGTCTCTTTTCAGGGTGGCATGTCTATCTTCATCCTGTACGAGCTCAACACTCCTCTGTGCTGGAGTGAGCTGCTGGTGGGTTATGGGTCGGCTCTCTCCACTGCCATCTACCTGATGAGTTTTGCAGGTGTGGCTCTGCTGTCCCGCTGTCTGTCTGACGGTCACATCATCCTGCTGGGTCTGATGTCTGTGGCGGCTGGTCTCATCATGGCAGCGTTTGCAAAGTCAACACTGATCATGTTCCTGGGTAATACTGGAGAAGACATCCAGAGTTTCTTCTGGAGAGATGGATGGATGGAGACATGGATGGATGATGGATACTTGAATGGATGATTGGAGGATATTTAAAGTAAAATTATCTTTATTTTCTATTTATGGCAGTTCGGCTGCCTTTGCTGTTGTCCATCATGCCGACTCCTGTCCTACGATCCATGATGTCCAAAACAGTGTCTGGATCTGAACAAGGTAAGACTAGACTAGACTGGACTAGACTGGACTAGAATTAAATTCTACTGTAATAGAAAAAATAGGAATGAATTACAGTTGTCATTTCAACATCCTTTAACGAAAAATCCAACCTGAGAGTTTTTGATGGTTTGTACGATTTTGTCACACTTTGTGTGTTTGTGTACAGGTGCTATGTTTGCATGTGTAGCTTTTGTGGAGATGTTGAGTGTCGGCGTTTCATTCACGATGTTCAGCAGCATCTACGCAGCCACACTGTCCTGGTTCTCCGGGTTTATTTTCCTGCTGGCTGCGGGACTCACTCTCATACCTGCAGCCCTCATGTGGTGAGTAGCCCACCATCCACCAACAAACCATGAGAACCAACTGCCACTGATGACTTAAACTCAAACTCAATTAATGATTTAAGACTTAAGGAGCATCTTAGTAAATAATATTCATCTTTTGTTATTATTACTGTTTCTGTTAAACGTCTTGCAGAGTTTAAAGTAACTCACGTAACGTTGTGCGCAGTGTTATTCTGTGTCTGCGGCTGGATGCTTATGAGGAGACAAACGTGCTGATTAAACAGAATACAGACAACCACACCGAAATCTTTGAGCTTCCACCCTAAACCAGAAACTGTGGGTGTCGGATTGGCACATTGGTGCCCTCCGGCGGAAAGCTACAAAACAACCTCAGCTAAATGGATTCAGAACTGAAGTTTTATTTTTGGTACCTCAATAAATGGTGCTTAGTGATTACTAAACATTTCAAGAACAACTTACTAAAGACTAACTGGTAGTTCGTCTTTTTTCATGTGAGATAGTCTTGCCATTCTATGCAATGAATGCAAATATGGAAATTAATTTTGAAGCACATTTTATTGACAGAATTTATTTTGCACATGATATTTACAGGAAATCAACGTTAACATTTCACGTTTAAAAACTGCATTTGGCGTATGTGTAGTAATATATTTGATATACAAAAACTGCATTTTTGTTTTTAAAGTTATTTGTAAACCTTGAGTTTTGTTACTGGTTCATGTTGTACACAATTTCTGTAAGGAAAACTGGAATAAAACATGACACATCAGAAAATCATTAATAAATGAATGATGTAAAACTGTGTGTGGATGCGATCACTTGTGTTTTATGAAGTGGCTCATGACGTCTATGGGCAGAGGGAAGATGATGGTGGAGTTCTTCTCGGCTGCGATGGTGTTGAGGGTCTGCAGGTATCTCAGCTGAAGAGCGGATGGAGACTCGGCGATCACCAGAGACGCTTCTTTCAGAGCCCTGGATGCGTTCATCTCTCCTTCTGCTGCGATGACCTGCGAGATCATCCATCACAATGCGTTAGTGACATTATGAGATGAAGATCTGTAGACGCGTGTCTCAGACGTTCACCTTTGCTCTGGCCTCGCGGGCGGCTTCTGCCTCCGCAGCCATCGCCCTCTGCAGCTGCTGGGGTAGTTTCACATCTTTGATCTCCACCCGCTCCACCTTAATGCCCCACGAGTCTGTGGCCTCATCTAGAGTCGTCTGCGACAGGGGAGAAAAGGCTAGCATCAGGAAACGTTCTCAGAACGTTTGCTAACGTTCCCTAAAAGTTCTTCAGAAAACGTTCTTGCAGTAACCTTAGCAAAACGCTTTTAAATGTTATATATCATATATCAAAAACGTTAATTTTAAATTGTTGTTGGAACGTTTTTTAAAACGTTACAGAATGAACGTTTGAATAATGTTCATATAACCAAGTGATAGCGTTACCAAAACGTCTAAAAAACAGCATGTTTGGAACGTCCTTAGAAAATTTAAAATAACAAATTGACAGATCTGAGCCCCTACAGCTCTTCTTCATGCTGACCTGCATGCTGTGGGAGATGCCCTCTCGGTCAGAAAGCACCTCAGACAGGTTCTTGGTGCCCAGCACGTTCCTCAGGGTGGTCTGGGCGAGCAGTCGGGTGGAGTAATCAGCACTGGTTACGTTTGCCACGGACGCGATGGGGTCGTTTACACGGAAGTACACGACACCGTCCACAGAGACAGTCACTGAGTCTTTGGTCAAGATCTAAACACAGATGAAAGTAAATAAGAGACAATGCGGTACTTTTATGTAGAACAGAATATACAGTATACATTAACTAATTTAGGTTGATTTAGTTACAGTTAGTTTGGTCAAGTTACAGATTACATTATAAGTTACAGATCATTATAAAATGAGAAATATTACAGTATGTGAGTGCGGTTTCTGCTCTGTACCTCTTGAGGAGGGATGTCAAATGAGATGGTTCTCAGATCCACTTTGATGAAGGAGTCCGTACAAGGAATGATGAAGAAGATTCCTGGATGCAGGTAATGTTTTGGAATTATTTTTGGAATGTTAAAGGATCTGTGTCGTATTCACTATTTACAGAAAAATTCTCCTTGTACAGGACTGGCTGGTTGTAGATGTTTTTTTATTTATTTACCGTGTACTACTAGTGTTGTTGAACAGGTGCTGGTAATGACTTCAGCTAGTACTTTTACATTAGCAGTATAATGCCTAGCTAATGTTTATACTAAACCAGGTGACTGAAGACTAAACCATCATGTTTACCTGGTCCTTTTGCTTTTCTGGCTGTTATTCGTCCCAGTCTAAATATTACAGCACGCTCATATTCTTTCACAATCTATAAAACAGCAGAAACACACGAGGTGAGTTCATTCACATTCAGGTGTAATTTAGGATAACAGCCCCTTTAAAAGCTTGTTTTTCCATTTGGTTATATTTGCTCTGCTGTTAGTAACAGCTGTTAGTTGTCTAATGTCCTGTCATACCTTGATGCTTATGAAAATGCTGATGGGAAATAATAAAATGGAGAAAAACGCAGAGATCACCACAAGAATCCAGCCACAGCAGCCCAAACCTCCTGTACTGTCACCTGGAATCAAAAAAAGACACACGACTCGGATGAGCCATTTAATCGAGGACTAAAAGAGGAAGTTCCACAACACGGTCAAATAATGAACGTGAGTTTTAAAACTAAAGCTTTGTGTGTTTGTAGATGTTCTAAAATTCTCCAAACTACTTTCTAATCCACAGCCAATCTCTTTCACTCACATTAACCCTGTTTACAATCTCACTGTAACACGTCTTATCTTTCACTCATAACTTTAAGTGTTTGTTGAGCAATGCTGTGTAAACTGTTTATGGGTAATATATGGGCACGGCCATATTGATCCCACACACACTACACAATAACAATCAAAGTCATGCTTTGTGCTTATCTGTGACAAAACATCTATTATGTATTAAGAGTCAGAGAGATCTCATCCCACATTGGTACATTTTCATAAGTGCACATGTTCAGTTTATGAGTCACTGGTTGTTGTAAACTACACTTGGGAAATTGTAAATGGTAAATTTTGTATTAAATTTTGTATTTTGTATTTTGTAAATTTTGTATTGAAAGATCCTCAACCCTTTAACATCTTAAGCACATCTCTATAAGTGAGCAAGAACGTGATGATAAAAATAATAATAATTTCTCACTGTTCTCCATAATTAGATAATTGATTTTTGAAATCAGGATTACAGGTCCCCATAAATCTAAACGATAAACGTTTCAATGGGCAGTTGGCAAGTAACACAAGCATTTTAATGTAACAAGTTAATGCATTAGCTAACATGAACTAACAACATCTATTAAACGTTTTAATGTTATAGCTAATGCAATTATAATTGTTTGGTATTCCAGTTGATTTTTATAGTCCTGTGGTGTGACAGACACGCAGTCTCACAGCTAACATATCATAACAACTAAAAGCATGACAAAGACACGATTGAAAGAGACGTTCTGTTTAAATGAATGCGGATTAAGTATAACTTACTGTTGTTTATCTGTTGTATAGATTCATTTTAATGCAACAGACCATCAGTACAATAAAAGCCATTAAACACTTTAAGTGGATTTTCCCAAGAGCTCCATTAACTTTTGCCTGCTGTGTTGACATTATATGATGTTTCATACTGTCTATATGAGTTCTGCCTTTACTAAGCATAACAGTCATGTAACCTGATATATGTATGCATACTATCTCTCTTACCCTCACTGGTACAGTACGATGATTTGACTACATGGTTAAAGACAGTTTCCATGGCAGCAAGTCAGTAATTCAATTTTAAGTATGTTTAGAAGTCAGTTCAGAAGGTGTAGCTGTTTTATAAGATCTGAGAGAAAACTTACTGATTAAATCTTGCTTGCTAGAACCACCTCGTTCTATCCGGGTCTCCATTTCCATGTGTTGTGCTCACGTTTGGAAGATACCACTGCTGTTGTGAGTAACTGAGAGGGAGGGATGTATATGTACTTCCTGTGTGAGGTGTGGCCTTATCTACAACACCATTAGAAGATCATTTACACACATTCATTTGTCACAAGATCATTTGTGTCTTGTGACACAACCATGATTTCCAGCTATGAGTCACGTTTCAGACAAGTATAATTGTTGCCATTAAAAGAGAATGTGTGTGTTTATATAGGAAGGATACTTCTTGTTTAGTTACAGTCATCTCACCTCTTCCTATATACAGTACAATACAACCATTGTGTTTTTAGCTTCCTGGTTGTCATTTCAACATCTAATTTATGAGGCAAATATGATGCATGTGTATTTATTTAATGAGTTTGTGCATTCCCGGGGAATCAAACCCATGACCTCTGTGTTGCGAACACCATGATCTGCCAATCAAACTACAGGAAAGCTTTACTGTTATAATTCAGTTTAAGTATTTAATCAGTAATATTTCAATCTTGTTATGGTTGAGCATAACAAAACAATATATCAATATTTTGTACTAAACTATATTTGTTAAGTTAATAATTGATTTGGAACACATAACTAATATTTTTTTATTTTATCATTAGAAGGAACTTAATTCATGGCGTACGTGAATCTCTGAAACTGATCTAAGGGTCAAATGGAAACCAGGATCAACGGTTAGTGTCCCGTGACTTTGACGTGGTAAAAAGTAACAGAGGTGAGTTAAGGCTTTCAACTTATCACAGTCATTTATGAGTCTATCATACCACATAAACCTTTTCACCTTTTACCAGTTATTCAACAAAAACAACTGTTAACCAATCAATGTATATTCGAACACATACATGCATAAACGCTGATGGAAATTGTGATTTATTGTGCACAAGTATTTGCATTTCAGCTTCCTCTGCAGAAATGAACAGTTGGGTTTTGTGGTTGTGTTAGGCAGAACTTCAAAAATCGGCAGGAAGACATCAAAACATCTCTGTAGAAAAGAGCTTGTATTTCATTATACTGTTAAAACACTACAATAAACCTACCATTTTATATTTTTATAATATTTACTGTACCGGTCAAAAGTTTAGGATCACATTCATTATTACAAAACACAAAAGTTACTTTACAACTGTAGAGAAGTTTATAAGGTAAAAAGAAAAAACAACTGTAGTAAAAAGAGCAAATAGATTTTACCTGTTTTTAAATGGTATATACATGTAGAGTAATTGACAGTGGGTTAATTTTTGACAAAAAGGCCAGTTAACCCACTAAGTGTCATAATACAGAAACATAAAACAGTACAGAAAAATTCAGACAACCACAATATTCACAGTTCATTCACTGGTGTATAATAAACATTAATTTATCATTAATAAATGTCAATATACTTTTTTCAAGATAACAATGTTGTTTAAATAGTTAAGCCCTTATTACTTCTTTTTTTAGAATTACTTCTACAAACAAAAATAATACCAGAGATAAGTTTTCATCTCAAACACATCTGATGCTTTTATTAAACGCTCTCAGTATTCACAGTTCTCAGTATTAATATTGTTTAGATTTGATTGGTTTGGTCTTCTATAGGAACAGATGCAGTCATGCAGGAAATGTAACACATACAGTTCTGACGCACTTTTTCCATCCACAACCTCTATATTTACAGCACCACAGTCCACAATGTTTGTGTTGGTTTAGTCTCCTCACACATCAATAGCTCATGCACGCACAATGCTAACACACACGTTGTACTATTATCATTGTGTCTTTTTTCTGACAGGTGGTTTCTGCCAGCCCAGAGAGGGATGGAGGCCACACTGCAGTGGGACGTTTGAGCCAGTGGGGGCCGGGTAGCTGGTGAAGGTGTTGACTGGGGAGGGAAACTGTCCAGTGCTGATGTTGAGTGAACCTGTGATCACACACAACACAGAGATGATGTAAACAAACATTAGCAATGACAAAAACAGAATTCCTAAATGCCAAAAACAATCTGTAACTTTAGCTTCTCTGTCGCCATCTCTGTTTGAAACAAAATTGCAGGTTACTTACATACTTTTATTTACGTATGTTGAAGTCAAATGAAGCCAAACTGACATTTTCTGGCAGTCCTGGGAATGCTGCACCACCGGAGGCCTGGAGACAGCGAGAAGGTGAGCAAGATTGTGGGAGGTTAATGGTTTCATCCATCATCTTACTGTGACAGGAGGATTACCTAGGTTGGGTAGTTTTACAGTCCCTGGCAACCACATGAACTACAACCTGAATTCTAAAAGCACAATCCAACAAGTTAACATGCTCACTACAACAACAACACGGCTTGACAACTATAATTCACCAGCTTTATGTTGCCCTGGGAAACCAGTATCTAAAATGTAAGTCAAACAGAGTGTTTTCATATCTTCAGGTAGTGTGTGGCACTCTGATAATACCAAGAATGGAAACTGCAGACTTTGGACTTTAGAGGTTGTATAACAACTGGAAAATGTCTGTGTTAATGGAAATGATGTCACACCATTAAGATAATTCTGAAGTTCTTCAGTTTAGCATGAAACTAAAAACACACCATTGTCCTTTTTTCCTAGCAAACCCAGGTTAATAAATGCTTAAATATTATTTTTGTGTCTTATATTATTTAATAGTATTATTTAATCTTTCAACCTATCAGGAGAAGAAAAACATACCCAGCCTGGCCAACCAAAAATAGCCATGAACCTGTTCAATAGCTTTAATCCGCTGATCTGTCAAAACGCACTTAAAAAAAATAAATAGAGTGTTGTTTGTTTTTATTTCATACATATATATCACTCATATATTGTATCCATCAGGTTAACCGCCTATTTTACACCACAAATATAGAAGAAAACATTTAAAAGACATGTTTACATTTCTAATTTTGTCCAGGACGATGTCAAAAGATTTCTTGTCCATCTTTTCTGTCGATGTATTGAGTGTCAATCACAGCATTTCTTTAAAAATCATTCATTCATATGCTGATGGGAAACTTCACCCAATATCTGTTACTGTTACTCACGCGTTTAGTTTTTATATCGTCTGTCTTTTGGGACCTAATGTAAACTTTCAGAGAACATTATTGCATTTATGGGAAGATCTGATGGTCTCTGTAAGTACAGACTAGCATCACTGACATGAGAAACGACAGGGTTAAATCGACACGCTTTACAAATGTATCGTTTCTCGCACATGTGAATGTCTGTTGCCACATTTCTGCGATTACTAAAGTCTACAATGTGACGGAAAGTCACAGTTTTCTGGTCAATTTGGTTCATCTGTGTATATGTGCATGTTGTATTTAGCAGAGATGCTACAGGATAGAGATAGTGGGCGACTTAATTTCTCAGGACCCCGCCATGAAAGAGTCTGTGAAATATGACAAATATTTTAAATCATTTATTCATTATATTCAGATAATCTTAATTATCGACTTTTTGGTGTATTAATTTATGAAATAGTTCTTTTAAAAAAAATATTTTGAATGAATTGTCACTTTTCAGACAGGCGCGTTCTCGGGCACCTAAGCGGAAGTAAACAGCTGTAGCTTCATGTGTTATATGTTCCAGTTTGTTTTCATTTCTAACATTTCACTGTTTTGATAAAATGGACAGATTTGTTTGGACGAATGGACTGCTTGAGATGAACGAAACGTTAGTGATCCAGCAAAGAGGAGTCCGACTGTACGACGGGGAACAAAAGGTGTTTTATACGGTTAATAGTTCATATGATGAAAAGTTATGATGTGGAAAACAGTGAGAGACGCCTGAAGTTACGACAAATATAACACCAATTTATTTAACATCATGTGGTTTTTATGTTGCTAGATCTTGTTAGATTATACATTATACACGAATGCTGACGTTTCAATATACTTCATGTATATTAAAGCTATGTAACATAAATGGGAGGTTATATGTGTATAAAGAAGCAAATGTTTCATAATTTACATATATCACTTGTTTTCTCAATAACAGGCTAAACTTGATGTCGGGGTCGTGCTTCTAAGTACACATCGCCTGATCTGGAGAGACCAAAAAAATCATGTAATGTCTTTTCATCATCTTTCATCAATCTCATGTTTAACCAACATCCTAACGCATTAACCAGCTAACGGAACGTTCTCAGAACGTTCTCTAAAGTTCACTCAAAAACGTTCTTGCAGTAATATGACTGTTTCTCTGTAGGATTGCTGTATATTCATACCGCTGTCCCAGATTATATTTTTTGAGGAGCAAGCAGCAGGCATTGGAAAAAGGTGATTTTCTGCTGACATTACATCATGTAGTTTTAATATGATCATCACTGTCTGTGTGGTAATTCAGTTACTGAACTTATATCATTGCTTTTTAACCCCTGCAGTGCCAAAATCGTCATCCACCTTCATCCGGTCTCTGAAAATAAGGAACCGGGCCCCTACCAGCAGAGCAAGTACTCGTATATAAAGCTGTCCTTCAAAGAACATGGTCAGATTGAGGTCAGTGGTTTACACAGCACCTGAATGAATCTGTAGACCAGGTCTGGCTTCCGTGTGTGGAGCTTATAGCTGAGGAGGTCTGCGGTAACGTGTTTTGTTTGACGTGTAGTTTTACAGACGTCTAACGGAGGAAATGACTCAGAAACGATGGGAGAACATGCCTGTGTCACAGCCCATACCCACAGGAACGGGACCCAAGGTCAGAGGTCACTGATTCTGAGACCATGCATGATACATAAACAACACTCTCTGTTTCCTGGATAAATTGGCTTTTATTTAGCATGTGTTTATTATTATAATATTGATTTGTTTGTAATGAAAAAAAGCCTGAATAACGCTTCACTGAAAAATATTGTTTTTAATTATTTTCTATTTGAAGATTTAAACAAGTTCTTATTATAGAAACAGCTGATCAGCTGATACATGTTTCACAGTGACGTTACAAATAATGTTTCTGCCTCAGAAAACTAAAAGCAATTGAAATGTATGAAGATCCGCAGTTAAATGCCTCTTTAATCCTGTTTTAAATGAATTAACTTGCAGTTCTTATTACACACTCTTGGTGGCACTGTGTACTTTATCATGTAATCATCTGAACTTAACACAGTTCAAATACACGCTGATATTTACTCACTGTTGATATGATATGAAAGACAATGTGTAGAATTTTCATGAGCACTTGGAAGCTGTTTATAGATTGTAGCTTTAAAACAGAAGATTTCTAAAGCTGGACTAAAATTTACTCCTGGGCAAAACCCTTCCTTCCTTTGTCTGTGTTATTTGTTTGCGTGTGTGTGTGTGTGTGCGTGCGTGTGTATATAACAATAAGCGAGGCTCATATTTTCCTCTGGTATTTTTTTGTGTCCCTGTAGGCAGGAAGGACACGCGCGGTGGGAATTGTGGGTATTGAACGGAAATTGGAGGAGAAGAGAAAAGAGACAGATAAAAACATATCAGAGGTAATGAAATGTAACACACATGTTTACAAAGAACTATTTTAGGAAATAAAGAGAAACATGAGTGTACGCTAAAGATAATTGTGGACCATCGGGGTGCAGGAAGCTGTGGCTGCAGTCAGGCAGTGTGAACTATGGAGCCCTTCAGGTGGGCTTCTGATAGATGGGGCTTTAAGTGACCTCATGGCTCTGATTGGGGGTCCTGACACAACTATAATAAAAGATTAAAAGAGAAACACGCAGCAGGGTGCCAAATCCTGTAGGTGTGGGTGCAAGAAGTGATTTACACATGATTTCTGTCTCTGATAAGTAGTATAAACAAGTATAAAGGGTGTTAATAAAAGTTTAAAGAGGTGCTGATGCAATCAGGATGTGTTTGGATGTGATGATTTCATCTTTTTTTTCTGTCTCTGTTAACAGGCCTTTGAAGATCTCAGCAAACTCATGGAAAAGGTCAGTTTCAGTGGGCTGATGGGTCAGTTAGTCTGTTATTGTATTGTACAGTCATATTCAGGTCTGTCTTTCTGTGACTCACTGTCTCCCCCCGCAGGCCAAAGAGATGGTGGAGCTCTCCAAATCCATTGCCAATAAAATCAAAGACAAACAGGGTGACATCACAGAAGATGAGGTGGGCCTCCGGGGTGGGCGTGGCAGCTTGTAGATTTGGTTTACTTATGCATCTTGTACAAGAAAGCAAAACAGTATCCGATTGGCTGGAATATTTAACATCAGCCAATCACTGATCACACAATTTTCTAAATATATGCATGAAGAGGTTGGACCATAAAAGGCCCATCTGTGTTGTTTCTTAAAGGCATTTACTGTTTGATCCTACTTATGTTAATAGGCTTCAGTGGATCTTAGGTTACATTTAGCTGTACAGTGTACAGAGAGTTCTATCTGTTTGTCTTTTATTTGATGTCCATATGCACAAACATGTTTCAAAGACAATTTGAATTTGCATCTGATCATATTTGTATGTGTCATGTTTAATTAAGCGCTTGGCAAACATTAGCAGCATCATCCACAATGAGCTCAGAAATCACTTATGGTTATTTGTTCACTTAAACCCACAATAAAATAGGTAAAGAAACATTGTTACAATGTGGTTAAAAACGTATCCCACTATGGAAATGTTGCAGGTAGTTCACACACTAAAACCGGATTTGCTGCACATTTTAGATTATTTTCAGTCTTGTTAGTTTCACGTCACTCTTCAGTTTAACAGATGAATCAGCAGTTTTTCTCATGTGTGTTTGTGTGCCCTGTGACAGACAATCCGTTTCAAGTCATATTTGCTGAGTATGGGCATTGCCAACCCGGTGACCAGAGAAACCCACGGTTCAGGCACACAGTACCACATTCAGCTTGCCAAACAGCTCGGAGACATGCTGCAGGCCCCACTGGAGGTACCCACACTACTGCTCATATAACTAACACAGCAATCACGCTGACCAGAAATGCTGGCATGATCGTTTGGTCATGTGTGTTCTTATACTAGAGAGACTTGTGACATCATTTCCTGTGGGATGTTTAAGTAAGAGTTTTGAATAATTCTACAATCTCTGGAACATTTGCATGAGAAACCATAAAGTCTAAAAACCCATCTTGACCAATCAGATGCAAGGACCGGAACTGGCTGTTGTATGATGTCTTCATTTCTCCACCAATCTTACTGTTCTTCTCTACTGCTCACTCCAGGAACGTGGAGGAATGATGGCCCTCACTGAGGTCTACTGTCTGGTCAACAGAGCTCGAGGGATGGAGGTGAGGTGAACCTCACATCTTCACAGACCTTCTAAACTGCACGACTGTGTGTGTAGAGCAGCAGTCTCGCTGTAGAGCACAGCTGAGTGTCTCATGACAGATAATCAAAGCTGATCTCCTGCTCAGAGGATTTAGGTGTGAAAGCCATCTGGAGAGACACAAGCGTTCTGTCACCTTTCTCACTGTATTTGTTTTAGCACACAGAGTGATATCACCAAACTGAATGGGAGAAAAATTTACTGTTTTGGCAAAGAAGTGGGAACTTTGTTGGGAACTTGTAATGATCTCTAATGTTTAATTAAAGTGTTAGCAGGTCATGTTTTATTATTTAAACCTGCAATCTGTAACTTTTTAGTTAGAAAAGAACAAAAATCAGTTATTGAGCAAGTTCATGACAGATCAGTGTTCATCTCGGTCTTCTTGTCCCAATTCTCAACAATAAATTTATAGTAATGATTTAAAATTTGAGTTGTTGGGTCCATGATGTCAGTTTGGCTTCATTTGACTTCATTTGGCTTCATTTCATTCGGCTACATTTGACTGCATACGTAATAAAAGTATGTAAATTAACCTGCAGTTTTATGTTTTAAGCAGAGAAGGCGGTCTCAGTAAATCAGCCTCAAACACTTTTGTTTTTCTTCTCAGCTTCTTTCTCCAGAAGATCTGGTCAATGCTTGCAAGATGTTTGAGTCACTGAAACTTCCTCTTCGGTAAGACTCTGAATATTTGTGTGTGTACATGTTTGCGTGAGTGAAGGGAGTCAGTGTGCATTTGTGTGTTAAAATCAGGCTTTGTAGGCAGAGGCAGGTCAGTGTGGGACCGGTCAGCCACTTCCTGGCAGACTTCCTGTTTTCAGGACTCATGTCCGCCCTCTGTCTCTTGTCTTTATTTTCCGCCTTCCTAAAGAAAGACATAATTTGGGTCACGGACCACAATAAGGTGCAATGCATTTTGCTTGCCATTACATTTTATGAAAGTTAGAAACAGTCTTGTTAGACTCTTTAAAGTCAATATGAAATTAAAATACACCAATCTTATTTTTTGGAGAATATTGCAGTGTTTTTTTTTTATAAATGATTTATCAATGCACATTATCTTTATAAAAATCATGTGTCAAAGTCTGATAACTAAAATCTGGAACGGCAGACTTACTCCAATGATGTCAGTCTGACGGACTGGGCGGAGCCAGAGCCGTTAACCACTCCCCTGCAACGGTAGAGTGCTGCGAGTTTTGAAGTGCCTACTTTTCTAGAGCCAATCAATTTCCAGTGGAACTGCAAGCCACGCCCTCCCTTTTTCTGTCTTATTTTGCATTATGTCAGAGCAATGAAGTCGGTTGCAGCTTCCGGTTCACACAGACTTACAATAAAAATAAAAACAGTAGCTAGCAATTTTTTCTCTCTTTTCCTGCAGACTGAGAATATTTGACAGCGGTGTGATGGTGGTTCAGCTTCAGTCCCACAGTGAAGAGGAGATGATCGCCTCAGCTCTGGATAACGTGAGTCTCTTGCCACCAGAACTGTGAAATCACTTATGGCTTTCAAACATCACGCAGTAACTTGTCATGTTTAATTGTAGGTTTGTAGAGCGAAAACCACAGCAGATCTTTGACCACAAACATGTACAGACAATTCTAACCCCGTCCGTTTAATAGTTGTGGTCAGGAGACTGAGAGAAGTTCTGTTTGGTTCCTGTTCTAGCAGGAACTCTGCTGTTCACAGTCTTCATTGTATGAAATGAACCACCTTCAAAGGGTTTTGGACCAGACACAGTTAGCAGATGTGCTGGGGGTGGTGGTTTTAGGTCAAAGAGCTGGAACGAGAGGCGTGTCAGATTAGAAATTTCCATCCCTGAAGAGTCCAAGGCAGATGTGGTTAAAAAAAAAGGAATGTTATAAAAAAAACAAGCACATTTTAAGATCTACCAGCGTCCAATTATTGCTTCACTCGCTGAATAAATGAAGGAATCTGCCAAGAACGTGTCCAGCTCATATTTCACCCAGAATCACTGAGACAGAAATAACACATTCTATTTTGCTTAAAGAAAATTAAATCCGTTTTAGAAGCATTACAGTTTTTTCACAATGAAGCACATTTCCTTCATACTCTTCGTGACAGATATATTTTAATATAAACAGTGACGTTTTTAGCTTTTTGAGGTTTTGATTTAATCACAGTTTCTTTTACTTTCTATATTCCAGGTGTCTGATAAAGGCTCCCTTACAGCTGAAGAGTTTGCTAAGCTGTTGGGACTCTCGGTTCTTCTAGCTAAAGAGCGGTACTGTCTCTATATTTGCAGAAATCTTTTCTCTTACGTAAGAAATAAATCTTCTTTCAGTGTCTTCCTTCAATGTAAAGGTGTCTCTCTCTTTCACAGGTTGCTATTGGCCGAAAAAATGGGTCACTTATGCCGTGACGATTCGGTAGAAGGTCTGCGTTTTTATCCGAACCTGTTCTGACGCACAGTGCTGATACATTATCAACCGTGACTCTCAGCTACTTCCTGCTGGCCCCAAAGTCTCTTTCAGAATAGAGCTGATAACCGGTTAGCTCTTACTCCGGACACAGAGGGCAGCTAGTTTCCACTGTTTTTAGGTCATGAATGTTGGTTAAGGTACTCGCCTGTGTGTGCTACAGCATCCATCACTCTGTTAAAGTCACAGTATCTTTAAATAGCTCATTGTATTAACATTTTTCTTCTTGCTAGAGGAAGGAATGAAGGTTAAATCATAGTATAAAATATATTAGAAGATTTAACTTTCTCCATGTCTTAACCAATCAGAGATGTTTTATTTTTCTCCTCAAGAGAGAACTGTTGGTTCCACACTTTCAAACTGTTGTGTAAAAATAATTAAACATATTATTGTTTGAATTTTCTATGATCTTGTGTTTATCTTTTCATATATATATATATATATATATATATATATATATTCCTAAATGGCTCACATTATTATTACATTATTGCCTTGTTATGAATTATTATTAGTAATATTAATGAATAATTGTCTGTTTTTCCCCAGATTTGTTCCAAGGAAACGTGTGAGCCAATAATCACAAATGTTATTACAAAGAGCAGATTGTTATTAAATACAGTACAGTTTGAAATGCAAAACCCATCTAGACATACTTCCCTATTGTGAGCAGATTTATTGAGTAGTGGGTTATATTAAATGGTGGGAGGATTGTCTGGTAACATGAACGGGAGGAACTGGCTCAGACCCAGCAGAATCTCCTGCGCTTGAGTCCCGGTTGGGAAAATGAAAGATTTGACAGTGGCGATTCATTGTAATTCGTCGGCCAGTTGAGAAGTAAATAGGTTTTTACTGGGAGTTTTAGTGGGAGCAGACAGACCGCATCCTAAATTAATTTCCCGAGCAACAATGCCGGGGAATGCGCGCTCCCGGTCGCTCAGTATGACGGAACGGGAATGCGCGCTCACGGGCGCAGTGCGCAGTTTGCGCTTCATTCATTTGCGCTCCTGCGCTGAAGTCGCGGTAAAATGTCGCTTTAAATCTCGACCTGGAGATGCTGATTCAAGAAACAATGATGTTCACACGACTCATGTGTAAGTCATTTATTTATTCTCACTTACCTAAAATAGACTTTTACTAATTAATATGCGCGTTCAAGTTCTTTGGGTGGGAAATTGTAACGCGTGTCATTTCTATTTTGTAAATGTTAGTAACTGTGTGTAAAGACACGAAATTTTGGGGATGTAGTTGCTTTCAAGAGTTTTCAAATGTAATGTGATTGTTCAAGTAACGTTACAGTGTTTATTGCAGTATAGAGGACTGGGCTAGTTGTCACACAGTGATGTTGTCACATGGGTTGTGTCTCAATAACTATAATGATGAGTTTTAACTAGAAGTCCAATTACATAAATAGTTTATTTCTTTAGACGTGGGTTTGTATGTTGGGTTAAACACTTTCAGAATAGTTTTGTAAATTTCATGCACCAACCTAAAACTATTATTTTTTTCATAACAGCGGATGTATATGTTAAGCTAGTAAACCCACACTACATTTGTGTACAATCATACAAGAGTCAACTCTACAATAAATGAATGTTGAACAATACACAATTGATATACAATAGATGTTGAATGAAAGATTGAATTGTGTTTTTATAACAAGACAGTGTCAGTGTGGGGTAAGTTGTTGAGTTTTACGCTGCAGTGTTAAGCTGACAGTGTCCGACTGTCTTGTATTCATTTCAGGACAGATTGAACAGTGGTGGGATGGAGTAATGTGGAGAAAGACACGAGGTCGCCGGAGTCGGAATGACACGGGGTTTTCCTGCAGTGACCCCATTTCTGCTGCTCTTCCTGATGGAATTTGGTAAGATGTATAGTGTCTTAAAAACAGGTGTGGTGAAGCAATTCAGAGCTTGTGACATCCACAGAAATTAAACCTGTTACACGATCTGACTTTACATGCAAAACAGAGTTGAAACGCAGGTCTGTCATTGGCTGTTTGGAGTTCATTGCAGTGTATCAGACTCAGTTGGAGAGGAAAATGGAGGGGGGGGAGGGAGGGTCACAGACTCTTCCTGCACTCTCTTTCCTTGCATGCTTGTTTTTTCTGCAGGAAGTGGCCCGTGCACAGCCCTGTTTGTAAATCACAATGCGTCTTTAAGTTCTCACACGTAGTAGCAACTATTTCTAAATACCAGTTTGTAAAATCCTGTTGTTTTACCCCTTGAGACTAAACAGAATTGTTTATGGGAAACTAGTAAAGGCAAGCATCACTTTTTCTTTTGCGTCTAGTTTTGTTTCTATTGTTCAAACCCTAATCATAACTATTAAACTTTGGTGTGTAAGTCGTATTATACTGTGGCAATAAAATAGGTTAAAAAATATATATATTTTATTAATTTGCGCAAGTAAAAACATTGCAACTGTCCAGAACCCTCTAGCATCACGCTGGTGAGTTTTGCGAAGGTTAACACCACTCACATTAACTACTAAATTGTTTTTGTGTTTATTTATTGTAGCTACGGCTGGTATCCAACTCTGGCCGTCTATGCACATTGCGTTGAGCAATGCCAGTGTGTTTGTGGATTACAGCTCCGAGAGCAACTTCACCGACCACAAACTGACTGTGTCATTGGTTGACATCGACAGGAATGTTACAGTACTCACCATGCCTCTTCCCTTCAACCAATCAGAGGGGTCGCTGGAGTTCAACTGCTCCTACTTCCTGTATGCAGGTAATTTCAGATTCAGGCTAGAGCAGAAATACAACCAGGCTGTTTCCAACAAGACCACCACCTGGTGGTGGAGTCCGATACTGCACGTGCACTGGCCCACCTTTCACCTGGCTGTTGATCAAGGCAACAGCAATCAGACCTCTAACGGGTTCAGAATCGGTGTGTACACAAACGATCACTTCCATCCCTGTCCTGATAGCAAAGCCACATCGCTCCACCTGGATGTCAGCTACCTGGAGCAAGTCCAGATTGGAAGAAACAACATTGACAAAGTGCAAAACCGTCTGCGACACGACATCAGAGTGGTTCGGTCTCAACACGTGGAGATCGCTTGTGCTTCTCCTCTGACAGAGCGTGGCTTCATTCAGATTTCCATAAAATCCCCCCACAACCAACAGGACATCAAGTCTTCTGGTCCTCTGTATCTCTCGAGCATCTTCTCCTACAAGCTCCTGGTGGATAACATCTACAAAAGCGGCTGCGTTGGAACCGTGTCCGTCCGTCGAATCTCGCCTCCCTGCATCATGAGTAATGGAAAAGTTCTGCTGTATAAGGAAGAAAGCAATGAGAAGACTTCTTCCACTCCTCTGGCCTTCAACTTCCTCACTCAGATGGAGAACGAGACCGAGTTTAACTGCTCCATCTTTGACGCCGGGAGAAACAAGTATTGTTTCCATTTCACGCTGGTCTACAGTCAAGCCCCCAGTTTAGCACACACCTGTGTTATTGTGCACAGGCATACAGGTGAGTCAGGCCTTTGTTCAAGACAAACACCTGTTACAGCTCATGTTTGGTTTTGTAAACAACAGAGAATTATGGGATTATAAGAGCAGTGACTGTTTAAACTGTTAATCACATTCCAGTAACAATCAAAATTGAATTTTGTCTCTCTTTACCATCTTTGTTTGAAACATATAATCGCAGGTTACTTTTCATTATATATCTTGAAGTCAAATAAAGCCAAACTGGAAAATCGTACCTGACAGCTCAAATTATAAAGTTTGATTATAGAGTTACCATTGTGAATCAGGTTAAGGTAAAGAGACTGTGTTAAACGGTTTGGAGAAACCATTTTTTTTGTTTGTGTATACATGTTATTCATTATGTTTAATGTCTTGCTCCTCTCTAATAATTGTCACTTCTCTGAAGAAATGTGGGGTCCGTGGCAGCCGTGGAGCGGGTGCAGCGTGACCTGCGGTGAAGGGGTCCGAGAGCGAGAGCGTGAATGTCTGCTGCCATCTGGTGGTGGGATGCAGTGCACTGGCATGGTTAGGGAGCAGTCGCACTGTTCACTGGAGGACTGCACTGGTAACCATTTCTCTTCTTACTCTAGAGACCTGAGGCCATATTACACGAACATCTGAAGTTCTGACCTGTGTTGTCATTTGACAAATTCAAGGTTTCAAACACGTTCCTAATTGAAATAATTAGGATAATAAAGCCAAACTGGAAAATCTGAATAGATATGATCAGATTCTGAGTTGAGTTGAATGATTATGTAATATGTCCCCTGAAGAGTTATTTTAGTTTTGAGGAAAAAGCCTTCTTCTGAACAATTCAGAAAAATCTTGTTTAATTGGTCATCAAAGTTTTTAATAATTTTAATAATAGTAATAATAATAATAAAAATGTTAAAAGAGATAGATCACCCAAAATGAAAATTCTTCCATCATTTACTCATCCTAATGACTTTTTTGTATTTTGAGGAAAACAAAAGAAGATATTTTAAAGTATGTTGGTAACCTAATAGTGGCACCCATTGATATCCATTGAGTGGACACAAAACCACTGAGACATTTCTCAAAATATCTTCTTTTGTGCGTTTTAATTTTGGGTGAACAATCACTTTAACGTTATCTTTTGGACTACTCATGTGTTGTTCATTTTTTTAGAGGCGATTCCACCCCCGTCCCTTACCCCTCCACCGGCTGTGAGCTCCCCCCTTGCTGGGAACCTGGTGGTAGTGGCTGGGATCTCCTTGTGCCTGGCTGTGATCCTGATCACCATCTTCATCACAGTGTGGAGAAAACTCTGCCACGCTCCGAAGTGCAGCTCCATGCGGCGTGGATCTATCCACTCTCCCAGTGGCTGGAAAAACTCAGACGAAGCATCTATCTGTGGTCACAGCCTGCAAAGGCCCAGTCTTTCAGACAGTTTGCAGATAGCTCCTCTACAGAAGGGACTCACCTTGCCTGCAAAGCAGGGGCCGTCGGACCGAGGCGTGTTGGCTCGTCAGCAGAGCATGACTCTCCCTCTTCCCCTACCTCAGGATCCAGAAAGGATGTCCCCTTCTAGCCAAAAAATTGTTCCCCCAATTTTTGGATACCGTTTGGCTCAGCAGCAGCTCAAGGAGATGAAGAAGAAGGGCCTGAAAGAGGCCACTCAAGTATACCATGTTTCCCAGAGTCCTGTTGATGACACCATGCTGGAGGCCACACCTTCAGGTCCTTCTGCTCTAACTCCAGTACCCCAGGAAGTTGAGAGTCCAGAGGAAGCCAGCAGTAGCAGTCACTTCCGCATAAAGTCTCACTTTCTTGAACCTACGTGGCCTCCAAAAAACACGGGGGGTCTGTCAGATAGACACAAGGTGGACATGTTGCTGGGTCCAACCAGATCTGCATTCAGCGCCAATGCTCGCCGTCTTGAGCGTACCGCTGATTGGGTGGAGATGGTAGAGCGCAGCAGAGTGAACTTCTCCAAGAACCCAAATTTTAGGAGAACATCAAGTTTTCATGAGAACAACCAGCAGCAGTTGCCTCCACCACGACCCTACAGAGAAAGAAGCATGACCCAAGTGACTCCTCGGCAGCTTCCAGACGGGAGTTGTAGAAACAGAACCTGGGAACATACACTTCCTGAACTTGAGGTCTGGTCCTGCTCCAATCCTAGGAGGACTGATAGATCAGGTGACCAAAGGAGACGGCCCTGGGTAGACACGCCCCCATCTCAGTCAAACTCTAATGATAATACTCTATTAGCTCCTAAATCAGCTCCAGTAACACCCACAAAAGGACCATTGGGGGATCGTCACAGGATCGCCCGGAGCCCATCTTCCCCAACAGAGAGAGCAGAAAGGGCGGAGCAAAACTGGAGCAGAAGAGGACCCTCCCCTATCCAGAGGAACATCTTAGCCAGGAAACTACGAGAAGCTAACTCATCTACCTGCCAGAGGCAACGCAGTTCCACGTTTTCTAGCTCGGACCAGCGAAGGGGGCGTTGTCGCAGTCTTCCTCTCTCTGCAGACTACAGCAGCTCCCCCTACAGTCTCACTGAGTCAGAGCAGCACATGATAGACATTTCTGGATACCTGGGTGAAGAAGATGGTGTAGAAGTTCTGAATATTCACAGACTCACATAATCAAACATAGTCAGGAGTTTTGGGAAGGTCTCCACACTCTGCTAAGGGAACCTCTTCGAAATTAATGTTTTTCACTGAGTAAAACACTTGTTTA
Organism: Ambastaia sidthimunki; assembly: GCA_036877625.1. NCBI lineage: Eukaryota > Metazoa > Chordata > Actinopteri > Cypriniformes > Botiidae > Ambastaia > Ambastaia sidthimunki. The sequence goes on from JAZGTK010000656.1 coordinate 37,761, forward strand.
TAATTGTGGGAGTCATTTTAATGCATGTGGAATTGTTACTGTATGATTTAAAAGCTATTTCAGCATGTTGTAGGACAAATCTGTGGTGAATTGATTATTGTCTTTATAATTATTGTTATGCAAGTTTCATGCATTGAATTGTTTTATATGCATTTGAAAATGTTGGAAATTGCCCTCAGACATGAATTTTACTTTTTTAATAATATGAAACACAGGAAACTGTAATAATTCATGTTTTAAAAAACAGAAATGTTTGGATTTGTTTGTACACTGGAAAAGTAAAATATCAGCTATTTGAAAAAAGAAACACAAATGTGTGAAGTTGTCTTATGTTGAAAATCAGAGACACACACCTTGTAAAACAGAAATCTTGCACTGTTAATAAAACACCTCATGTATGTTTAGATGCTTTTTTATTAGGTTTTGTTTTTCTATCAAGATATTTATGAAGTGTTATACAGTGGACCTGCATGCATCCAAGATTAAATTATTATCTGAAGCTGATATTCAAATAACAAATTCTACACAAAAACAATAATGCATTTAGTAAGTGGGAAACAAAATCTGTATCTGTTGCTCTCTACATTTTGCCATAGTTGTATCAGATAATAAACCGCAGAAAATAATGCCTACAGTTAATACACTGTGAATTATATAAATGTGTATAATAAGATTTGTCTGCCCTTTATTCTGCCGGTCCTGCTCCGCTGCCGAGATGATCCATGTAGGTGCCGGGTCGGATCTTCATGGTGGTGTGTCTGAGAGAATACCACAACCCCTTCCAGGTGCTCCACACCACACCGTTATCATGTTTGGCTTTATACTCTCCACCTCTGTAAAACCTCCCATTGAGATTAGCAGAGTGACACCTGTGATGACACACACACGTCAACAGTGTAAAACACACTTTACAAAAAAGAAGTTTATTCAAGTGTGCTAGTTTATTTGAGAAGTAAAGTTCTCACCTGTTGTACCACCAGCCTCCTCTGTTCTCTGCTGCACAGCTTCCCTGCAGGTAGCGATCGTGATCCTGGTCACGGGTGCTAAACTTCATGCCGTTATTAGACGCTGACCACTGCTCCACCATGTTGGACCCTCCGGACAGAGCATCACCTGCCTGGCCACTGTACATCCCATAATGCAGCCTGTACTTATCCTGAGGAAGTGAGCAGAGAATGTATGGTTTCATTAGAGGTGAGAACACTTGTGACGTCTTTCGGCCAATCACCTTTCTTGATTGTTCTGACTGTTAATTGAAGGGCCAATGGCAAAACGACTCACCTTTTCGTCTGACACTCTGAAATTGTCGTACATCGCGTAAGACTTCTGTCCTTTCCAGTCCATCAAATCGATTTTCAGCACATTCTCACCTATAAATACATTCAGATGTGATTTAAACAGATAGACAGAATGATACACGGGATTGAACTTTACCAACACAGAATCTTACCATCACCAAGCAGCACATGGATATGATCATTTCCAAGCCAGAATTCATCTTTACTGGCCTGGAAGTGACCGAATCCACTCTTATAATCTTCCCACTTTCTGTGGATACAAAATCAAATTGTTTTCCTCTGTGTGTTTGTTCAAATCTGAATACCAAGAACATCCAAGTGTTCAATTCGCATGGACTTACCTGTCAAAATCAACTTTCCCATTGACCCGTTTCTGAATCACGGTCCAGCCCCCTCCATCATCCATGTCGCAGTACACAAGAAACGGTTCTACAGATGGTTTGGGTCTGATCCTGTAGAATCCGCTTCCGGGTTTTAGTCTGTCATATAATTCAGAACAATCTGTTGTGAACAAAAAATACAGAGATAATGAGGAAGAGATTTAAACCTTGTGTTCTGTTTAGACCTATTGTTTTCCCTGCAGAGGTTTAAATATATACTTTCTTATGACCAAATTAACACAGAAATAACAGGATGTTACTGAATGTTTTTTGGATCCATTCTGTGCACAAATATCACATAATATTTCATTGCATTTGCTTATGTATTGTGATTACCAGGATGTTTAAAACACTAAAACATGTAACACTTTTATTCTAAAATTACATTTGCTTTATATTCAGTGTTTCAGAATGGTGAAAAGGGGGTCTGGGACTCTCGGACCCTACACAGAATAAGTCTGTGCATGCTGTGTTTTTTCACACAGGTTTTATGTGAAGTGTAAATATTACCTTTGTCATGAACTAGTAAGACGCCTCCGGTACTCGGTAAAGTCGGTGCAGGTTCGGTGTTGTTTTCTGCTGTGCTGCTCTTGTGCCGCAGTGAGAGTTTCAGCTCCGGTTTGAAGCGTCGGTGAGCGCGCAGATGCGTAACTTTCCACTCCCCGATCAACAGTTTATTATTAAGCCTGCGGATCTCTTCCTTCAGCTTTAACACTTCAGGTGACTGGCACTCTTCCTCTGCCTGGATAAACTACAGACAACATGACTTATTTATCATATCAGCATATCCAAACACTGTAACACAAACATTCCGGTTCAAGTATCAACTTACCGAGATCTGAAGCGACATGAGAGCGTAAAACACCAAAACAAACGGGACCTGTGACATGTTCTGTAGTCTACACGCAAACAAGATACAATAAGATGAATGTTGCTATTTGCAATGCATAAAAACACATTAAATATGCCCGATATAATTGAATACAGAGCCGTTATAAATAACAATAAAGGCTTATTAAAGTTACATGCATGCAGAACTCTGTGCTCTTGTCTCTGCTGGTTTGGGTTTCAGATGTTCTCCACACCTTCTGTTCTAATATTTATAGACGCTGTTTGGTTCCGCATGGTCCACATTATCTGTCCACTCTCAGAGAATGACGTTTCTTTTCCTCATTCCACATCTACCAGAACTAATGTCCAAAGAAAGTTATAGTTTATGAGGAACTGTGTTGTTGAGAACTGTTAGTGAAATAAATGCTGTAATAAATCCAGGATGTTCTGTCTCATTTAGTAAACATGCAACAATGCAGTTGGTCTGGAGTTGGTCTGGTCGAGGTCTTGGTGTGGATTTGGGCCTCAGGGGTCTGGCCGGGTGTTGCTCAGGGTTTTAGGCTGTTGAGGGCCACATTACAGAAACTTCCTATCTTATGTTTTAAGATCTGACAAGGTCATGGGTTTTTAAGTTAAATCACAATAGTTACTAAACAAATAAGAGAGGATTTTGAGCTGGAATGTTTCTCTAATACAGCTCCAGGTCTTACTGTTTCTGTTTACCTTTAAATAAAAAAATTACAACCTAACAGAGCAAAATCTAACTAATCAGCCTCAACCATTTCAATCAAACCTTTATTTTTAGGGTTTTGGTGAAGCTGTTTTCACACCAAGGTCCCCAAAATGTGGGTCAGACAGAAAGAGATTTAATTAAGACCATATTTCATAAACACCACATAGCTGAATCAATGCATTTCAAGCACATTTGTTTTCGTAGCCAGTCTTTCCTCACTCCTGTTTTCAGGATTATATGTTAACTTCAGGAAGTTGAGAAACCGCTACGTTTGCAACAGGAGAAGATGGGCGGCGTGCGCGCAGATGGGAGAAAGAAGAAAACTACGGGCGACCTTTGAACCTCCTTCCTTTGTTATCCAGAGAAATCACGGGACTGTCAAGTGAATCATGCAGGAATGAAACGCAGAAAAGCTGTTTGAGAAATGCGGGATTTTGCAGCAGAAAAGTTGCGATAAAAAGAAAGGAAAGAGTTTTCCCGGATGCGCGTAAATCCTGCTTTCTGACGGTTTTCCCAACGCTGACATTCCTTCGACGCGAACGTGTTAAGATCGGGAATAATACATTGCTTATGTTTCCCAAACTTTACGCGTGTTTTGAAACTTTCTGATCGAGGAATATTACCATCAGCGATTGATATTATAAACCCACATCTGAAAGTTTTCATTTGGACCGCCTGAGGATTTCTGCATCTAAAGTGAGTTCTGTTTATGTTGTGTTTGTGTTTATGATAGATCAGTCTTAGTTTATATTGCAAATATTCAGAGCTGACCATCTGTTTTTAAACTGTCTGTAACCGCTTTAACTTTCCCAAAACTGAACTTTTACAAGTGACTGAATGATTTTTTACAGACTTCAGAAACTTTCCTCTGAAAATGACATCTGTGCATTTCAACCCTGGGCTTGATTCCAAGGAAGTTAATGGGTAAGAGTGTCACATTCAGTTAAAGTTTACTAACACTTAACCAGCATCTCTATCTTTACACAGTCAACTTTAATTGAGTCATTTAACATTCCCAGAAGTTTATGTTTGACAGAAGACTCTGAGACGTTATAAATATATTTGCTGTCTCAAACCTGAAGTAATTTTAAACACACACTATACAAAAAAACCTGATGATATAACAGTAAATAAAAGTCACCAGTAAATAGTGCATTGTCAGTTGCTGTATGTTTCTCTCTTTATGAGTGTGTATGTTCTGTTCATCAGTAAGCAGTGCATTGTCAGTTGCTGTATGTTTCTCTCTTTATGAGTGTGTATGTTCTGTTCATCAGTAATGGAGTGATGGATGAAGCAGAGGTGAAGATTGATGATGGGAAGGTGGAGAGTGAGGTTCCAGACACCTCGTATCAGTGAGTATCGTGTCTAACCGCTTGTTCCTCTGGCTGTTCTTATGTCCCTCACCGTCTTCTGTTTGTCTTCAGTCGTGTCCGGAAAACGATCGCTCCGTTTGTGATGTCCTTTGGTTTTCGGTGAGTGGTGTCATTTCATTATAACTGTCACACAAAGAGACTCAGAACCATGAGCTGCTAAACTAAAACCAGTAGCTGTTGCAAACAATTTTTGTGTTTTGTCCAGTTAGAAAACAGAGTAATAAAGGTTCACACAGTGATGTTTGTTCACACAGTGATATATCACGTTATTCTTAAGTTGTTAATAGAACGTTTTTAAATCATTACAGCATTAAAACATGTCGGAATAACGTTCGAAAATTGTTAGCTGGGTTTGTCTCCTTTGTGAAGTTGTTGTAACCCTTATTTGTTTGTGATTGCTGTTGTTCTGTTTGCAGCGTGTTTGGTTTGGTTCTGATCGTTGTGGACATTGTTCTGGTGATAGTGGATCTGTCTCTGTCCAACAAGAGCCGTGATGTTGGGAGCGCGTTGGAGGCAGTTTCTCTCGTCATCTCTTTTTTCTTCCTCATTGATGTGTTGCTGCGTGTGTATGTGGAGGGGTTAGTAGCTTTCACAACAATCAGACAGTCAGAACATGTTAGTGAAGAAGGCTGGTCTATATAAAAGACTGTATAGATCTCTGTGTCATGCGTTTATGTTGCTGTACTGTAAACATAGACCCTTAAACTAAAACGAAATTGTTTGATAATTACTTTAAAAATCATCTGTTGTCATCTGTGCCTTAATTAAAGTTATTATAGAACGTTTAGGAAGCACAAAACAGGAAATGATCTGCAGGAAACAGATTTTCCTGAGCTCAGTGGTTCTTCATAGTTTCTGCTTTTCCAAAATGTTTTTTATCTCTTTGCACCAGTTTTCTAGAGCACTCACACAAAACTGAGTTCACTGGACCACAGGCGGTCCTATAATAATGTATTATTTATGATGGATACCATAACACGGTCCATGAAGCTAGAAATACATTTCACCCAGAATGCATTGTGTAGCAATCTCTGATGAATGTTCTCAAACCTTCTGCTTCTCAGATTCAAGGTGTACTTTAGCTCCAAGCTGAATATAATAGATGCTTGTATTGTGGCCATCACGCTGGTGGTCACCATGATCTACACCTTCTCTGATTTCTCAGGGGCCAGCTTGATTCCCAGGTATTACAGAAACCATTTATTGGTTAATAACACATAACAACTTCATAGTAATCGTTGTTAATATCTTAATGTTCTGTTTGCAGGTTGGTGACGTTTCTGAGATCTCTGAGGATTCTTATCCTGGTACGTATCTTCAGATTGGCCTCTCAGAAGAAGGAGCTTGAGAAGGTCACCAGGAGAATGGTGAGTCTTTCACATCTTGTTTTGAGGTTTGAGATTTGAGTCAAGCAGTTTATGAGTCCTGACTGTGATGCTGTATTTATCTGTCATTCCTGCAGGTGTCTGAGAACAAAAGGCGGTACCAGAAAGATGGTTTTGATCTGGATCTCACATATGTCACAGGTTTGCTTGCGTTCTTTGCTTTGCAAAACAAATCTGGGATGCTTCTAGCTAATAGGGAACGTTCTCAGAACGTTGGCCAACATTCTCTAAAAAGTTCTCTTAAAGTTATCAAAAAGACTACATGCTGTAATTTTTTTACTTTAACCTTTTTATTATATGTATCAAATGTATATACATATATATGTATCATGTTACAGAATTAAAAAAATGTTTTCTTAAAACCAATAAAGTTAATAAAATGTTTAAACTGGACGTTCCTGGAACATTCAAGTAACATTTCTAACTCTCTTGTTACTTAATGGAAACTTTAGGGAAACATTCTTACAACCTAAAGTCAATAGCTGGGGTTTTAGTTTTTTAGCATCAAAGTCATTTGAAACATTGAAAACATTATAATAACTTTAAATTAACGTTATAGTATATTGTTCTGTTTCATTCAGACAGAGTCATCGCCATGTCGTTTCCATCGTCTGGCAAACAGGCGCTTTATAGAAACCCGATCAGAGTCTGTAACAACATAAACAACCACAACCATCCACTGAATTATCACTAAAGATTATATACATAAAAACCAGTTATTAACTCATGAATGACGTACATTGCAGGAGGTGGTTAGATTCCTGGACACCAAACATCTGGACCACTACAAAGTCTTTAATCTCTGTAGTGAGTAGACAACAAGTGAAGACTCAATACATTAAACCATTTTCATATATACACAATGAAGACCGTATCCTATCTGACTTCCTGTTTCAGGTGAGAAGGGATATGACTCGAAGTTCTTTCATTATAGAGTGGAGCGCATAATGATCGACGATCACAACGTCCCAGCGCTTGAGTAAGTTTGCTGTAGATGTTGTAGATGTTTCCACCAACCCATGTTCTTGATTCTTCTCAAAGCTCTACATGAGGTTCATTGATATCGGTTTGTTTTTGACACGGTTAGAGACATGCTGCTCTACACGGCTTGTGTCAGGAAGTGGATGGCTGCAGATTCCAGAAACGTAATCGCCATCCATTGCAAAGGAGGGAAAGGTTTGAACTCTACAGATCTTCAGCAAAGTCCTGTTTATACTTGTTGCTTCTGAAATTCAGTGTTTGTTTTTGCATTGGTGGAGGTTTCCGGGCTAATTGGTCAAACAGATAGTACCACACCAAACTCAGTGTTGCTTGTCAACAAATGAATAATTTGTTTCTACATTAAATTCTTAAGGTGTAATACTTTATTGTTTCTTATGAACAGGACGTACTGGGACTATGGTGTGTACTTGGCTCATAGACAGTGACCAGTTTGAGAATGCACAGGTACAGTAAGTTAACTGGGACATATAAGGTGTTTCCTCTTGTGTGTCCTTAATATTTCTCCTAAATCATCCTACAGGAGAGTTTGGACTACTTTGGGGAGAGACGGACTGATAAAAGTATGAGTTCAAAGTTTCAGGGTGTTGAAACTCCCTCCCAGGTGAGTGACACTGGATTAGAATGTGAATTCAGTGTGAAACCGGAGCATGTAAGTAATTGAGCCTTTGCTGATGAATGTTCTGTTCTTCATGCACATTCAGAGCAGATACGTTGGTTATTACGAGATTATGAAGAACCAGTACAACCGTCAGATGCCTCCTCCAAAGAGCATGAAGATAAAAAGCATTCGAATTCACTCCATTGCGGGTAACAAAATATCATCATAATAAAGTGGAATTCACAAAACTGCTTGATCTTTGATTCATGATTATGGTTGTTCTGCAGGTGTGGGAAAAGGAAACGGAAGTGACCTTAAGGTGAAGATCTTTGCAAAGCGAGAACTTGTGTTTCAGTGTTTTTGTGCCAAACAGCAGAACTGTACCGTAAGTTTCCTCTGAACTCCTCCTTGTGTTTCAATAAACATTCTCCATCTAAACCCATAGCACTGGTTAGCAAGCTTCTCAAGCTAACAAGCTCAAAACAAAGGGTCAAAGAAAATGATGCAAGATCAGAAGCCAGTATTCTTCTTGGTTGTATTTATAGCAACATATTTGTAACATGCAAATCGTGGTTGTTTATTTTTTAGTTGTTTCCGGACACTGGCAGCAATGCAGTGGTCATCAGTTTACAGGAAGGACCTGTTGTGACCGGAGATGTAAAGGTTATGTTTGAATCCAGTGCTGTAAGTTACTGTACCTCCTGTGTCGATTATGGGATGTTTCATAATTCACATGCTATTGGCTGGAAAGGTTAAATGTTTTTTCTCTCTTTCTAGGGTTTACCAAAGGGGTATGAGGATTGTGCCTTTTATTTCTGGTTTAATACCTCGTTTGTGGAGAACAACAGGTCTGTTGGCAGATGGGAGAAATTATTTATTGTTATGAATTAAAAAGTTTACTGTAGTGTCTTACATCTCATTGAAATCTGTTTTTTGATGTTTGTATCACAGACTCAGTCTCTCGAGGGACGAGTTGGACAATCCACACAAATCGAAGACCTGGGACATCTATAAAGAAGACTTTGGTGTGACGCTGTCTTTTGCAGACCCTTAAAGACAGACGTTCATTTCTGCTCAGTGCTGTTTACTGTGTGATGAATGACTTTAATAATGTGTTATTGTTTACCAGTTTGTTTTCTATAAGTGCCTAAAAGCAGATGAAGGGATTATATTTGTTGAGATACGCTGTTAATAAGCTGTTCGGATAAACCTATGAAAAAATGTGATTTACTTTCTGTATTACAAAAAAAAAAACAATTCCCAGTTGTTTTTCCTGTGTTGAAAATGAACTCATAAGACCTTTTCAACATTATCAGTAAAGACGAATGAAATGTGAAGTTTATACCGACCTCTAGTGTTTTTGTCTCTTCATTGCATCCATATATCTGGAGAACTTTGTAAGGGCTTCTACAGACAAAGAGTTTATACGTGTATTTTTATACGTGTATTTTAAACGCTTAAGGAAAAGTTGACTTTGCAAGGTTCCTGTTAACATTGGTTAACTACCTTAATATAAACAATTAAACTTGTACAGCATTTATTAATGTTATTTCAAACATTTATATATAACTTTTATATTAAACATTGGATCTGTTAGCATTAATGTGAACTAAAATTAATGGCTGAATTTGAATTTACATGTACAAAAACTATAAACACTGGTTCATTGTTATTGTAGCTAATGTCTTAAAGAAATTTAGCCTTGTAAAGTATTACCAGACAGAATTTTTTCTAAAAAGTAGACTGTTCAAAAAAAGTAACTTATGTTACTCAGAATTATTACTACAACAAAAAATTCATTTCTGAAATCTGTGGGTGCATGAAGAGTTTAGACACTTAAAACCCACAACAGCTGATGAACCAAAAAAAAACCACAAATGACTTTGCAATAATTATCTTTATTCAGTAAATCAAATCCTGCTGATAATCCATTATATCAGCATTCATAAAAAAATATTGTGCATCATTTCAAAATCATTTTCACAGTCAGAGGAAAGATCACAGAACATCAACCGATTCAAACTGAATCAAACAGTCGAATATGTCTTAAAGTGACTCAAATGTATGTAGGTTGAAACAGGAACTAACCACAGCAAAACTATAAAAGCAACTGACCTCAATCTAATCCAATGACGGAAGCTCAAACCACAGGTGAGAACAGAAAACTGAGAGCAGTTGTGCTTTTTATAAGGCAGTAACATCACATGATTTAGTTGTGATATCAGTCAGTTCCATTTACAACCGAGCCATTTTATTTTTAATTCACTTTTTCAACAATCACTGATTTCTAAAATATTTCTTGAAGACAAAGTGCAAGAATGACAAATCCATCATTTTGATGTTCTCTGAGGACAAACGAATGAGACGGAAAATGCTACATCTCACAAAATGAAAAGTGTGAAATCAAGTCTGTGATGTTGGCTGGGTTATAATTCATCAGTGCTCTGTTGCTGTTTTTAATGCAGGACAGGTTCAGATGAGCTGGTCTCAACACAAAGTTTTCCTAACAGAGCGAACAATCTCTCCATTAGGGTCATACTGCACGTCACACTGCGACAGAAAATCAGATCGTCCACTACGAAGGAAGCAGATGAGTGAAGTTTTACAAGCGTCCCGGCAGGGCTCTGACACGTGACCTTTATGATACAGATACCAGAACCTCTGGAAGATACGGTCATCATTTAGAAACGCTTTGATTAAGCCGTCCACGTCTGACGGGAAGAGAGTGGACAGGCCGTAGGCCTCGGAAGCACGGTACAGTAAAGTCCAGGATGGGTTGGGGTCAGGGTTCGAGAGAAACTCCGGACTTTCTGATTGGTTGTTGGCAAGCGTCAAGTTAAGGATGAAGGTCTCGTGATCCAACACCATCCGACTGCTGCCTGGGTAGTTTCCATCCACGTAATACACACGATATCCTGACAATAAAAAAACAACAACAGTAAGAACAATAAGAAGATGAAGGATCACGACTGTTGCTGTCAGGTAAGAGGTTTCAGTACCTGGGTTTAGGTTGATGTAAGTGGTGACACTCGGGGCGATGAAAGCCACACCCAACGGGCGGGTTAGTGTGTCTTCATCGTAAAACATCTGAAACTCGTCCACATGTGTGTGTCCGAAAAACTGACCAGTTATGGTGCTTTCATACCTGGTAAATGAACATTTGAAAATAAAAATCTTTATCTTTAAATGGAAATTCCATGGACATTTCATCTAAATGTGTAATAGTACAAACACATAGTGTTTAACTATTAATCACCACATGTACCACATGTATATGTCTAGAGGATATGCATATAGAAACAGTCAGTTATGGTCAACATGACCCAACTTTTTTAACAATATGGCGTTTAGGATCATAAACTCCACTGATAAAACGCAGGTTGTGAAAGTCACGCACACATGTTGACTGAGTTAATAGTTACAGCTGATCAAAGTGTGTCTCGTTTGAACAGCGAGAAGCAAAACTACAAGATCAACGTGTTCACAGAAGAACTGCCTGACCTGTTCACTATATGATAGTAATTCCAGCTCCAGCTGTTCATACAGAGTCCAGGAGGAATGTGACCAATGATGTGGACCTAACAGAACCAGAACCAGAGTCAAAAACAGATTCGGTTGCATTAAAAAACAGATTCAGAGTTAGATTTAAATGCAGATCCAAAACAGGTTTGATTACATTTAAAGCAGATTCAGAATTCAGTTTGTTTACACCCTTTCAAATGAAGCTGTGAAAACACACAGCAGAGAGAAAAACAACAGTCGCACTTTTTATTTAGCACATGTGACTCATGAGCTGTTGTCCTCTAACATTAAACCACAGTCGGCTCAAACTCCTGCACTCTGCAACAAGTGTCAGTGTTTGTGGATTTGTCACCTCCTCCACCCATCATCATTATTTCCTCTCGTACCTTCTCTCCTCTGTCCTCTGACTGCTGCAGGACATGAACCAGCCACTGGAGCTGGTCTGCTGGATCTGTGGAGTTCACCATCAGCCAGTAGTTCTCCCTCGCACAGAAGTTCATGTTCAAAGACACGAGCCTCAACCCACGCTGAACTTCTGCTGTGTAGAAGCCACCACGTCTGCAGAACATTTAATAACATTTACTACAACTGAATATGACATACAAATGCATTTAAATCATTTCAACGGCTCTATATGATTGTCTGTAGAATAATAATTTACATTTATCTTTTTGACAGATGTTTTGACATGTAAGTGGTTTATTCCATAATGGTTTCCTGTGTATGAATTTGATCACTTGTTTTTCATATCACCTTATCGTCTCCAGGGACTCTTTTGGTAACCAGGTGGCCCACTCCTCCGCCATGGTGTCGTACAGCCATCCAGACGAGCGGTTCCCGTGTACAAACGGAGGTGGAAAGCTGTTTACCGGCGTGCTCTCGTGATTTCCCACCGCAGGGTACACGGTTACATCGGGCCCCAGGTATTTGAGCACGAGTCTGGAGATGGTGGTGAGCTCATTCAGTTGCTGGGCTCTGGTCTGGGACCAGACATTGTGTGCTGGGATATCTCCCGTCCAGTACACCCAGTCCCACGGGCCGGATCTGGCCGCGTTCCGCAGCAGGTTCTCCACCGTGCGCAACGGGAGGTCACACTTCCCGTAGGTTCCCCAGTATCCGGCACCGCGGTGTTTCCAACTGGCCCTTCCCGATTCGTTTCGACAGCAGAGGGGCTCGTGGCAATCGGTAACGCTGCCCTCGGCGTACGCCGCGTCCCAGTGGATGTCCGTGAGGAAGAGGATCCGGCTTCGCGGGGAACCCGGTTTAGGAGGAGTCGGTGGCGTCACCGGGGGTTTGGGCACCCGCGGCAGGGACACGTTCCAGGGGGCATAAATGTCAAAATGACCACACGAGGGTCCGACCAGCAGGGCGCAGGCCTCCGACGGCCAGAGGAAAGACTCCTGGAGCGCACGGATGAAATCTTCCCGAAAGAGCTCCGTGATGTCGCGGCACACGCGCGGCTCGGCGAGATGCAGGAGGACACACGCCTCTCCAACCGCGCGCGCCACCCGCTCCGTGTTTGTGTCGCTCTGGAATGAAAAGACAATAATAAATACAAAAGATAATTCACATATACATTCAGGACAAAGTTATTTGTATTTGTTTAATTAAATCATTTTATTCATTATTATTAGTAGTTTTTATCATCATTATTATTATTTGTTGTTGTTTTATTTTGTTTATTGTAAATGACCTCATGTTTGGCACGACGCATCAGTGAACTTAATAACAAATGTTATAATCATCTTTAGCTTTTTTAATTCAGCAATAACGAATAAAACTAAATATAAGGGAATAAACAGGACAGCAGCTCTCACCAGCAGCGCAATATCAACAGTGGTGAAGATCGCTTTGCAGACGGGACACGACAGGTTGTGCCAACTGAACCCGACCCTAAACCGATCCAACTCATCCACGAACCTCAGTTCGGGGGTGTCTGTTCCTTCAAGAGGGTCTGACGACCCCAGCGGTACCGAAAAGCATCTCCAGACTGTGAGAAACGCGCTGATGATGGAGAACCAGAACCGGGTTTTCATGCTGATTCCGCGATGCACATCACTAACAGAAACGCCTTTATTCCTAATCCAACCCAATGCAAATACGACTTGGTCTGTGCAACTAAACACAACTAACTCGTCCCGTTAGTTAACAGCTGTAAACAGTAAATTATGTGTGTTAATGGGTTGATCTCAGTTACACTGCGTCAAAGTCCCCGGCGACCGAATTTATATAGCGCGTCAGCTGACGGATCACGTGATCGGCTGCATACGTCACCTTCTGACAAAGCACGTGATTTTCTGTGTCTTTCTAAAGCTGTTAGTTACAACTATTTATAATATATTTACACAACAATAACACGGTATGGATAGTTATCAAATAACAGACGTGCATTTTTATCAATAGAAATATTAGGGCTTTCACAAAAATTATAGAACATAAATACATACATAGAACATAAAAATTAGACATAAATACAAAAGTTTTGTATTTAAATCTGTAATCCATAACTTGTGTAGTTAAAAAAAATACACATTGCAGCTTTATCCAATTCCAATTTCGCTCTGTTTGTCATCAATGTATTCATTTATCATCACACTTTCTGATAAGTAAACACAAGTCATTAAGCATGGCCAAAACATTTTATTTGTTCTCGTTTTCCTTTAGTAAACTTTTGTTACAACGAATAAAATATAAACAGCCCAAATATCCAAAGCAAGATAAAGAAAAGCCACGTAACGTTCATTAAAAACCTCAGAGAACCGTGAGCATAAATTAGATATTCAGTCTGTTTTCCATGATTACAGCTGCTTGTTTTTAAAAATGTAAAAACAAAGAAAAAAAACAACATTTATGCAGTTAGCATAGTTTTTTCTCTTGGCTTCCTATTACATACTATCTAGCAAAAAGAGGAACTGACAGAAATATGAGGAAGTAATATGATTTAAGATTTAGTGTTCAGAAAAGAAAAAAACTAAATCATTCTGAAGTCAATCATGGGCCACCTCGTGTATTTGTCCACATTTGAAAAATAAAAAACAACAAACAGTATAAAAATCACTCATTACCTTAAATCACCGTCATGATTTACATGTACAATGAAATGTACGGTACATGAGCAGAAAACGTGTTAGTTACGTAAGGACACAGAACAGAGTAAATCATGCATTTGAAAGGATCAAGTACATACGGCAGATTTATAAAGTCAACAAAAAGGCTGATTGGTGATTTGACCTTCAATGCATGTCAATCTGAGTTCTCACATTTGATGTGACATCTGGCTTTTTCTTTTAGCTTATGATATCTTCTCTAATCAAACACAGGGTTGTTTTAATACAGATCTCCCTGCTCAGAGAAGGACATTACAATCATGACAAAATGGGCACTTCAATTTTTGGTTTTGATTTCTTTCATGAAAAGGCGTAAGACTGATACGATCTATTATTATTATTGCACTGCGTGTTTCAGGCTAAAAAAACAGATCTCAGGCACAACTCAGCTCAGTCTTTAACCTTTAGACTGTTGCTGACTGGAACTATAACAGTAAAAACACAATAACAGATGATGGCACGATGCTTTAAATACTAACTGTTGCATACTTTTGTTTTGCGTACAGCAGAAAGACTCTCTCCCTTTTTTCCTCTATAAATGCCACACAAACACATGAAAGCCATCGAACCCTTTACAGCTGACTGATGTTTAGCTAATTACAATGAATCATGCTAATCATGGTGAAATATAGCCCCAGTAAAGATGAGTACAGATGACAGAAATGGTGTGTGAAATATCCATTAAACAGGGAGAGATTAGTTAGTTAAACTGATGTACAGAACATTCACCGTTGCCACAACTTCCTGTTGAATGGCTATAGAAAAGAGGTTTTGAAAGAAGCGAGTGAGGTTCATAAATAGAGCAAAGAAAGACATCAGACCCATCAGAACAAACACCAATATTCATTGATTGCATATAACAACAGATGCCCAGCAGTGTTTCAATCAAGCTTTTTCTTTAGCAGAGGGCTACAGTGGCTTCGAGCACTTTGGTGAGTGGTGAATTTTTAAGGCAATACTGTGAACTCAGTGTTTGGGGGGGTGGGGGGTGGGCTGCTCATTTGTCCTGCATCTTCTCTAGGATGGGCACGATCATGTCAAATTTGGGCCTCTTGGCAGGATCTTCGTTCATGCAGATCTTCATCAGTTTGCAGATGTGGGGGGAGATGCCTGGTGGGATGGTGGGCCGCAGTCCCTCAAGTGCCACCTGGTGGAGAAAGAGCATAGCAACACTAACTAGAGCGTGAAGTTTTCAAGTGGATACAACTGCAGACCAGAGCTCTCCAAAACATGGCGTGAACGTCAAAAGTGGGCAGTTAGGAATCTGACAATGAGAGGAAGCCATGCAAAACATGACAGAAGACCTGAAGACTCACCTTCATGCCGATCTCCATGTTTGAGAGGTCAGCGAAGGGCACCTCTCTGGTGACGAGTTCCCATAGCAACACAGCAAAGCTCCACATGTCTGCAGAACGCCGGTTGATCTCCTCCGGCTTCTTCTGCAGGGCTATGAGGACCAAAGAGAGAAGAACAGAAAGTATCAGTAGATACTCAAGATTTTACAGAAACTCAAGATTTGAGGAGAGAGTGAAGGAGGGAGATGAATACCTTCAGGTGCCACCCATGCAGGAGAATACATCCTGCCGGGACACTGGAAGGAGAACTTCACATCTGCCATGCTTATCCTGGCGGTCATGTCCTCATCGATCTGATGTCATTTTACAAATTTAAAGGATTATTGCATCACTTACATATATTGCATTATTTAGAAAATTCTCGCATATTGTATTTTTATTCAATATCGTGCAGCCCGATCGTGTAGCGTGAGCTTGGATGTACCAACAAAACAACAGATGACTTTTACTTTTTGGGTATTTACGATGTACAGGACACATATTTTTAGCAGTTTTGTTTAACAGCTTATCCGCAGACGCTAAATTTGTAGGAGAGAAGTTCCACTGAACTGAATTTATGATCAGTGAGGTCAATGAAACGGGCCAATGAGTGACTGCGGATGAACGTGCCGTGACTGATGAGAGATCAGTTTTCCTCACCATGACACTCCTGCTGTTGAGATGGTGGCGAGGGATCATGGGCTCCAGCGTGTGCAGGAAAGCCATCCCACACGCAATATCCAGAGCAAACTTCACAGCCTGCGTCTGATCCACCACAAAGTCTACAAGAACAGGAAATGACATCATGCAGAATTTGATTTGACTTCCTCTTTTAGCTTTGACGAAACAGGAAGTTAAAAAAAACACAAGAATACGCAACAGCATTTAAAGAGCACCTGAACATTTTAAACACTCAACATAAAGTAACACTGGAAACAGACAGATCTCCATGGAAACAGTATGTGTGATGTACTTACTGGTGCCTTCGTGAAGCACATTGTAGAGGGAGCCGTACGGCATCCAGTGTGTGATTATGATGGGATGAGGGGCGGGCGGAGCCTGACACGCCCCCAACACGGGCAAAACATTCGGATGAGAGAAGATTCTACAGCGTGAAAACACAAACACAGAGATGAACACACAACACACACACACAGATACACACACACAAAATAAATCCAGTCCCTAACAATGAATATGACTCAATGATTTCTAGAGTGTGTAGCTGAATCTTCTCTTTATTTGATTGGACCGCTACACACCTCAGTTTGGGGTATTCCTCGTTGAAGTCGCGGCTCTTTCTGGTGGTCCATTCTCGCACATGAAGCATTTTGATCACAATCTCCGTGCCCTGCCAACGGCCCTGCCACAGCTGCCCGAGAACACACCAGAACTTTCAGACAAGTTTCGTTTAATCATTGTGGTTTGGTTTGGAAACTAGCTCACCTCTCCAGAGTGGTTCTCGTTGACCCTGGCTAGCATGGAGAGCTGCTTGTAGTCTATGCCGGCGTGTTTGTTTAGCGTACCGTTACCTGCAGAAACAATGAAGAAAAATACAATGAACCCTTTATATAACAGCTGTGGATGTTGCGTATCATTTTTTGCGATGATGCAAAATGTTTGTTTGCTATCATCTAGTTCTCCATGAGTAACGTTAATCAGAATCAGAGGTCTTACGTGGTCGAGTTCGAGTCGTCCCCTTCCAGAATGTGTCTTTAAAGGGCACTTTGGTCAGGTTTTGTCCCTGTTTCTCTGCCAGCTCTGATTCACAAACACAACAGCGTTTTTTGTTGTAACACAAACAGCCCCTTGAAGCTTCACATTGTTTGATAACAATAATACAGTGATGCAAACAAACACCAGATGAATCTTTAGCTGGGAGTTTTTACCTTTCAAATTTAAAGCGAGCGGCGGTTTGGCCTTGTCCAGCGGAGTTTCTCCATACTTGTTGCAGATGCTCACCTGAGCTCCGTTATTGACCAGATCCTGGACAGAAGATAAAAGATCCACTCTTGAAACATTTTGAATGTGAAATAAACGGGAGTCGAGGCAACTGAACCAAACCGCAATTCCTGATTTGTCCCAGCAGAGGGCGCTACAGACTCACCTCAGCCACCAGGTCGTGGGCCCAGAAGCAAGCGTAGTGGAGAGGGGTGTTGCCGTGCTCGTTTGCCGCATTGGTATCTGCTTTAAACTGGATCAGCTGTACACACACAAAACAGAATTCAACACAAACAAGAATCAGAATTCACAACAAACAACAACAACAAACAAACCAGAAACAATTGAAAACAAACCAAAAACAGAATTAGGAACATAATCATAATAAATCAGAAACAGAATAAAAATTAAAAAAAAGCACAAAAAGGACATTGAATTCTTTTTCCACATAAAAAGAATTCAAAACGAAGCATTTTCTGAATGAAGAACAAACATATCATTCTTTGTCAAATCTGTACTATTGATTTATTTATTTCTGTACTATTGAAGTTTGTTTACGAATTCACAACTTAAAAAAGTGTGTCTGAGCTTTAAATGCTGTTGTCTGTTAGTTTGTGTTTGTTTAATCTTTCTGTGGAGGCTCACTGTGGCTCTTCAGATGCAGGTGTGTGTGTTTGTGAGTGTTTATCTGTTACGATCTGTTCACACCTTGGTCAGGATGTCACGGTGGCCGTGGCTGGCAGCCAGGTGCAGGGGTGTGTCGTCCCCCCGGTTCATGACGTTGATGCGAGCCCCTCTCATGATGAGCATGTCCACCACACCCGAACGGCCCTCACGACACGCCCAGTGTAACGGGCTGAACCCGTGATCGTCCCTGTGAGAGAGAGAGAGAGAGACATTACAGAGATCAGAAGTCTTAAGAGACAAATCAAGTCTTAATATGAACATGTGCAAATGTGTTTTGAGAACTACAGTGAAAGTGTCAACAGTAACACAGATCAGTGTGAAAAAACCTTAAATTAAAAATTCTCAAAACTTAAATTTTATTCCATCATTCTGGTCTGACATTTATAAACTGGTTTATAAACTGGTTGGAATGAATGAAAGGTGAGTAAATAACAAAACTGAATTTCTGGATACACTGTCTCTTTAAATCAAGTGACACTTTGACGTGGTTGGTGGTAAACTGTCTCCATTTCTGCCGGTGATCCTGGTCTCAGCTGTCTGTCTCGATGGCTCTCTCCAGTTAAATATAAACTGCTGTTAACTAGCCCTTTCCTCCAGATTATGTATATCCTCTCACCCCCCGCTCTCACCGACACACTCGCTCAGCCCACAGCCCTTTATTTCAGTTTGAATCCAGATCTGTTCTCAGACCCCATTTCCATTTAAAACTACAGTAAAACAGTTGCTTCAGATACACTTTAACACAAAAGTTATTAGTGCTGCCATGAAAAACAACTGTACTTAAACACATGTGGTTTTACACTATTTAACAAACCACTGCCCATGACCTCAAATGCAACTGGTATGGATGGTATAAATAGGTGATGATAATGTCTGTGGCTGGTGATTTGTCTGTGGTAATCAGGGCTCTGCTGGAGATCTGGGTGTGTTTAATACAGAAGCAAGTAACTTGGTAAACATTCTGACCAGTAGCGTGGCTAAACTTAGGATAGCTGCTGAAACTCTCACAAGTTTCTTTCGAACAGACCACACACACACACCCACACACACACACAGACACACAACTAACATATCAACAAGGGGTTAAAATCCAGTTTATTAAATCCAAACACTAAAGACAAAATAATAGAGTTGTAAACAGGAAGTAGAGTACAAATATAAATAAACTAGAAAGATAAACTCCTGAGGGTTTTAGAATGATGTTTGTTTTTCGAAAGCAAGAACGAGGCTTTTATTGACCGAGCACATTTTTAAAATGTCACAGGGAGCTTTTATCAAATCACTCAGCAGTTACACCATGAGAAAAACCACGGAAACGAGAGCAGGAAGGAAAGGAAATTATATTCTACGCTCTCTCTTCCACAGTTAGCAGAACACTCCTCTTGCCTTTTTTGAGCGTGTCCGTTGTGGTCAATTCGTAAATGTTAGTTTTCTTCCTTGTATGGGCGTGCGACACACGGTGTTAACAAAAG
>JAZGTK010000657.1:0-35934 GCA_036877625.1 Ambastaia sidthimunki
CACACACACACACACACACACACACACTCACACACTCACACACACTCACTCACACACACTCACTCACACACACACACACACTCACACACACGCACACACGCACTCACACACACACGCACTCACACACACACGCACTCACACACTCACACACACACACACACTCACACATGCACACCCACACACAAGGCTTCTATGCTTTCCATTCTTGTGGAGACATTTGATCCCCTTTTTATTCTACTCTTCTTATTATTCCAATGATTATAAAGAAAAAAGCAATAATGATTATGAATCACAATGTATTGCTAATTAAACACACAGTACACACACAATGGCAGTCATATCATAATTACAGCAAACAGGTTTATTATAGTTTGTCAGGCACATTTAATGTGTGACATTTATCTGTTTGTGATGTGTGTCTTTAAATCTAATCACACAGGAAGAAAAGCACTTTCTCAGCCTACACAGAGCAGCAGCCACAAATACATCCACATTCTGTGAATCCCCACATATACAAATATATGCCACTATATACAGTGTTTATTCTTCTCATCCCTGCCTTCCATCCATCTTCACAAAACCTCTTTCTTAGAAACATTCATTTGTCAGTGTGAACTCTGCTGTGGTGTGTGGAAGCCATTACAAACATTGTGTCCAAACCAAATTTGAAGCATCAAATTGTTTTTTATGCCTTAAATGAGAGTGAAAATACTGCACTCACAAAATCACAACTAACAGGAAACGTTCTCAGAATATTGGGTGACATTCTCTAAAAGTTCTCTTAAAAGTATTAAATGTATAAAATGTTTTTAACGTTATAAATTAAATATATCAAAAATGTTACTCTCAAGTTGTTAGTGGAACATTCCTTAAACTAACCTTTTAAACATTTGTGTTACTTAATTACTAAACATTTCTGTAAACAATGCAGAAATGTTCTTACAACCTAGAATTGTTAGCTGGGTACAACACAGGCCGGGAGTAAAACAGTGAAATGGTCAGTTAGCAGGTGATTGACAGGTTAGGTTAGGTTAACAGACAGCTTTACCAGTATAGTTTTCTCTCTATAGTAGTATAGTAGTATACACTTTTCTCTCTGCTTTTTCCAGGCAGTTAATGAAATTAAAATCCTCATTACTCATTAAAATCCACAAGACTACCTACAGCTCCAACCGCGTTTATTAGTTTTGCAAGTGTCTTGAATTTTAGAAGGTTGAATCTTACTCATTAAAATCCTAAATATACTGTAACATCAAAAATGATCCCTACTTATTTTGGTATTAGATGTGCCTGATTTTATTATGATTCATCAGTGCATGTTATTCTAAAGAAGGTTTTCATTAAAATCTCTCTCTGCCACAAAAAAATTATATTTATATTTTTATAGATGGATGGATAGGTGTGTGTTATTTGTGAGTTATGGGCGGGGCCAAGCTTTGATGGACAGGCACAAGGTGAGTTGGTCTCTACTGGTTCTCAGCGGTCCAGATTCTAAGCAGAGCAACAGATCTTCCTCTGTAACATCCTGCAGAGATGATGTGATGACTCTGTCCACAGGTGGGAAACCAGGAACAGCAGAATGTCATGTTGGTCACCAGCTCTGCTAGTGTTTCCAGCAGTGAGAACCGAGATGTGTCACATTCTGATGTAGAACCACAACACACATGGACACAGTGGGACTGTTTCCAGTGGCCAAATGTACGTCTTGTATATCTAGACTTATATATAAGTCTAATAAGGCTTATAATGATGCACTTATACTTTGTGGAGGACAAGCTTTAACAAGCTTTAACGTGGCTACTTTTGATTTATAAGTTACTCTTTGGAAACAATGGAATGTAAACCTATTGCAATATGAAAACGTGGACGTGGCTATTCTGTGAATATATGATTGAGATTATCTAACCAACTATAACTGGAACCTGAAATAAACTGGAACTGAAAATAAAATTATACATTTAAAAAATTGTACATGGAAAAAACTGAACTGACCTGTAACTGAACAACCAAAACAAAACACAAAACATTATTGTGACCTGTACAACAAAAGATATTACAGTCCAAAATAAAGAATTGTGGTAGCCACTGTTTTATAAAACAACTCTTTGTTATTCTGACACCAAAACTCATGTGCCTGCTTACCTGTGAAATCTCTGTACCATTGCAGCCCTAGTGTAACTGTATGTGTGTAACAAGACCAGTGTAACTTCTTGCGCCCTCCTCTGATGATATCAGCTGCTTGGAGAACTTCACTACAAAGGTTTCTCCTCAGGGACAGCGGAGGTGTGAGCAGTTGACCTTGGTCGATCTCCTCCTTTCTTTGTAAGGAAAGAAAAAACAAAGAAGTCTTTTGTTGGGGTGTAATTAGCTAAGTGGAGAACAGCCCTTCACTCAGCAATTTTCCAGCTCATTTTCTGTGGGAAAATATTTTATTGATTTCTGGAGAAAAGACAGAAACGGGCCGAGGTGGGAGCGCTCAGTGCGGGATTAGAAACAGTTGGGGGTCTGCGTGTGAGACGGCCCCCCTCCTCACCGCCCGGGGAGATCTGCCAATTATAAACCTTGATCCCTTGCCCATAGCTGTCGACGTCTCTGTCTTTAGTACCCTCTGACGTTCAGACATGCCAAATGTGTTTTTCTGCTCGACAGAGGGTGAAGTCACAACACTTTCTATTAAAAAGTAATCAATACAAAAACTCTTCATTGTTTGCACTGACACTCTGCCGCACGAATACGCAGATGATGAGTTGAAAGGAAAGCTCATTTATTCATTACAATCGCTGAAAGCCATGTGCTCAGAGGCAAACATTTGGCCACTTCCCACATGCTTTACAAACTGAGATAATCTCTCAAGCTCTTGTTTATTGCTGAACGATCGCTGGGTGAAGATCGTACAGAAGCGCCCTTTGGAACGTCACAAGGTTTCATTCTTTTCTTTACCTGATGTAACATGCAGGCTGGTTTTTAATCAGGACTGTTTCATGTGTGTCTGCGCTGGAATCAGAAAGCTGTCGCGTTGGCTTTGTCTCTCCGTAATCACTTATTTTCTCAATGACAAACGACAGGCCACAGTGTGCCAAATGCCAGCACATCCCGCTGGAGACAATTGGGAAAAAATGGCTGAACAGCCCGTCTCTCTCTCTCTCTCTCTCTCTCTCTCTCTCAGCCTTATGTGGCAGTGAATTACATTGTCAACCTGCAGGTGTCAACTTCTGTCTT
The DNA here is from genome assembly GCA_036877625.1 of Ambastaia sidthimunki. Classification (NCBI taxonomy): domain Eukaryota; kingdom Metazoa; phylum Chordata; class Actinopteri; order Cypriniformes; family Botiidae; genus Ambastaia; species Ambastaia sidthimunki. The sequence goes on from JAZGTK010000657.1 coordinate 3,220, forward strand.
GAAAAGATGATTTGTACCTCACAGAAGATTGCTTTAGTAATTAAACATGTCATAATTAAATTTAAAGTCCTATGAGAGCTCAAATCTCTTTCCAGCCATGTTTCAAGTTTGAGCTCCTGCACAGAAAAGATGAGAAGCTTCATACATAACTCTCTGAGATGTTGTATATATGTATTTACTGCATGTTTGCAAGACTTACAGCTCATGGTCCCACGAGGCCCTGCGTGTGTTTTTGTAGAACCGTCACTTTGCCCCTAGTGGTAGAGTTCTCATCCTGCAAGGAGTTTCAGGTGGTCATTCATGTAGGACACGTTCTTCTGTTGTGAACAGCTAGAATGACAGCTAGAATAGCAGAATGAACACCAGAATGAAGCCACTGAGGTGTCTTCAGAAGTCACTTTCAAGCCAAACTGCTTTTAACTTGACATGATGTCATATTAATATAGGAATCTTGGTGAGACAAAAATAAATGAATACATATGAGACGGGACACAGCCAGTACTAATAAGATTTGTCAAATGTGTTGTTTTAATTTTCAGTTGAAAGAACATAATTTATTGCTAATGAGATCCTAAAGTCTATAGCTTAATTCTGTTACGTGGAGGTAAAAACGTCCAAAAATAAGTGGCAATAAGTCTTGGAATACCAAAGTTTAAGATTTCCCATCAGCCCAATGCAGTCCTGCCCCTCTGGCTCTGATGAGACACGGGTCAGTTGTTTAAAATGTGACTCCGTGTTGAGAGAAATCTGTCAGATCACTTACTGTAAACGTGGGATCCATAACTGTATGTAAGGAGCTGAAAGCTGCGCTAATCCACAGACTAAACAAGATTAAACTGGATTTGACTGGATAAACACAGGCTAGTCTCTTATTTCCAGAGGTGTATTAATCACATAAGCCTCAGTAAATAAGCAAAGAGCAAAGCAAATAAACAGACAAACAGGAAGTGAAGGTCAAAATGGCTTCCCTGTTTCACAGGTGCATGCTGGGATGTATAATTATAGAGTCTCAGTCGATGATGAAAATCATGATGAGGTTTCAGGCAGGAGGCTAAAAGCAAACTCAGGAACCAAGTGGCTTCTGGTTAACGCACACACATAATTATAGATTTCATGGGGCACAACAGTGCATAAATACACATAAACAATAAAACAAATAGACAACACAATAGCTACATTTTCTAGCAAAAATTTAATGCGAAATCAATAAACCATTTAAACACACATGTGCTGTCAGGTCACTATACTGTCCATTTAACAGCGAAGGTCTCAAAACCGCCTGTTGTCTCCTGAACCTCTGAAAGAACTTCCAAACACACAGAGCCACTCATGAAGAGTTGCTGGGATGCATTAGTGCTGGAGTCCAGCCAGATTCAGCAGCTGTACAGGAGCTGCAGGGAGACAGAAGCTCGCTGGCAGAGCAGAAACGTTTTAAAGGCACATTAAACCCGGCACTTCAAAACACGTCCATATTCAGCCACTCTGCCAAACACTTTACATACTGCTATTAATAAAACCCTTAAAAGCTGTTAAAAACACTCTCCACATCACAGGGTCAACAGTAAACATGTCACCAAACTACTGTTTCCCAGAATGCCTCTGCGCTACAGGGGCCCGAGGAGGACAAAAGAGACGCTCTGATCATGAGGCTTCAACCTGCTTATTACATACCTGCTGTGACCAATCAGAGCACAGAATCTAGAGAGAGGAACAACAGGCCCTAAATAGAAATGGGACTGTTAGATACATCTGCCCAGCTAACAGGGAACATTCTCAGAACGCTTGCTAATGATCTTTCAAAGTTAGGAATCTCAAATTCAATTCTTGTAGTAACATCAGTAGAATGTTTTTAACATGATCATATGTCATATCATTTATATTTCAAAAATGTTAGCAAAACATTTGTTGTTAGCAAAAACATTGCCGATTAATAAAAAATGCTTGAATAATGTTGAGATGTTTTAAACGTTCCAAGAACAATCAAAATAACATTTTTAACATTTTTGTTACATAATAAAAACGTTATGGAAATGTTCTTACAACCTACTGTTTGTTCTTTCTTTTTACCTCAGACTGTGTAATCAGTTTTTTCTTTGTCTCGCTCATCAATCTCTCTCTCTTTACTGTGATGCCGTGCTGAGAGGCAAATCCCCTTCAGAAGCTGAGAGAGAGAGAGAGAGAGAGAGAGAGAGAGAGAGAGAGAGAGAGAGAGCTGCAGTAAACTGTTGTCTAGTTTTCACCAGAGATTCTCTGATAAATAAATCCATAGAAAAGCAAATGAAATTTAATCACGTAAAAGTCTGGTAGGGTTGCTGTGCATGACAACTGGGTGCAACACACATTAAAGCTCTTTATTTTCATTTTTTAAATTTCTTAATTTAATCTGTTTAGTGCTATAAATATCTATTTTTCATTTTACTTTCTTCCTTGCCTTGATAGTTTCTTTCTGTAGTAGCTGTACGAATAATTAAAGAAATATTTCACTCAATAGAACAAAAACAGAATCACAAACGTGCTTTAAATTATTACATTTTTCTCTGATTCCTAGATACAAAAATAAGCAACAATTAAGGCTTTATTCAGTGAGCTGTTAGCCGCTGGAACTGAATGAGTGAAGCAGTGAGTTAAAGGATAAATAAATGAATCAGATTCACTGGAAAGATCAGATTCAAAATAACGATTCATTCATAAAACAATAAAAAACATTAAAGCTGATTCTCATAGCAGGAAAACCTTTGAAAGGCAGCACATGAGTTATACAGGACCTTCCATAAAATGATCACATCTTTCTTTTAGACTCTAGTCCACATTCACTATATTTGCATAAAAAAGCAGCCAGCACAGAATTACTTTTATTCAACGGAAGAAAGGAAAGTTATTCTGGTTTGGAATGACATGAGGGTGAGTGAACAATGACAGAATTTTCATTTTTGGAAGAATTCATCCTATAAGTTAGATGCAGAATGTGTCCTTGCTTTTTTCAAGAGCTTTTGGTGGAGAAAAATACAAAATAGCTTTACTGGCATATTTGCATTTAAAGTCGCAGGAGTTATTTGCTTTACTGGAAACAAGCAGGGGCTGCATGTTCTGTCACAGGTCATGAGATGAATGTGTTCAGAAGAAGAGCGGTCAGGTGATCTCCAGAAGACCAGATGACTCTATACATTCTTCACACAATCCTGGCGGACACGCACACACATGCCGTTTATTTCTGTTCCAGACTAAACGCTGTGAAGAAGTCAGGCAGGAGAAACGACTGAGAAAAATAGATTTCATTTAAAGAGCAACCCATTATCTCCATAATGCTCCATTTTAAACTCACTTTGTGCATTGTGCGTCTTGGATCTTGTATATTTAATCTGTATTGCCTTATGCATAAATATTAATGTGTTGACTGAAATGTTTTGCATCTTACTTTGTTGATTTCCTGCCTCACTGAAAGGTCTGTTATGGGATTGAGGAGCAATCTAAAGAGCTGAGAGGGACACTTTAAAAATATGTCATCTAAGATCATGAATATTAATTAGGTGATGTAACGGTTACCCAGAATCCTTTACTGTTAAATAGGTGCTAGTCATAGTTGACCACCACTTACTCTTGTCCTTTCATTGGTCCATTGTTTGGTAGAAACTGCTGTTATTTATGTCTGATGTCTATCTGATGCACACAACACTAAATGTTTTCTGGGGGGAGTTGGACACCATCACAAGAAGCTTCATGAAAATGGCTGTTGTGTTTGTTATCCTCTGTGAAGTGTATTGTACTATGGGGACTTGTTTTAAAATCTGATGTTTGTTTTTATTCACAAATATAGAGGTCTTATCTGCTTCACTGAATAAATAAGAGACATTACCTCCACTCTCTCACACACACACACACACACACTGACACACACACACTGACACACACACACACACACACTGACACACACACACACACACAAACACACACACACACACACACACACACACACACACACTTATCTAAATGAGGACATTCCACAGCCTTTTTTTAACCGCTAGTTATAAATATAAAATAAAATAATATAATAATAATAATATAAAATAATATCACCTAAGCCTAACCCACACTCTAACACAACAAAACGTTCTGCATTTTACACATTAAAACTTTATTTACAATTATTTTATAATGTTTTTACAAATGAGGACGTCCCCAAAAGATTTTGCTGACGGTTGGGTACAAATGGAATATATGGTTAAGTAAACACACACACACACACACACACACACACACACACTGCAGCATTAATTGTCTGTCAGTGAGTGTCTTACGTTTTCTTTATCAGCCCTCACAAACACAATCCCTCCACTTTAATTACATCAATAAAGATAACGTATCAATTTAAACAAATGAGCACGTGGAGAATTATCCCTATAAATAGCCATTAAAAATGCATAACTGTCAATTATGGCTCTCATAGAGCCGCAGTTATGTGGTCTCAGTGACCTTGCATTGGTCTGTTCCATTAGCAGAAGCTCTCTGAGAAATGAAGTGTCATGTTCCATATGGGGCTCCATCCCACCACATAATGAAATAAAAGAGAAAAATAAACACATCTGTAATGAACGCCTCCAGAACTTCTCTGATAGGCTGAAACAGGAGGACAGGTGCATGCTGGGAAGGCATTAGCATACCTAGACATGGGCTTATTTTGATCATTTCACTGTTCAACAATTAAAAGTCTATTTTTTAAACTAAATGGATAACCCCAAAATTAAAAAAGCAAAAAAGGAATAAAAAATACTTGAGGAATTGTTCACCTAAAAATGGAAAATCTGTCAGTATTTACTCTCATATCATTATGTACTTTTATCATTATACAGCTCCTTGATACAAATATAGATCCTATAATTAAAAAACAGCATAATGTTAATCTGTGACTTGTTTCAGAAATGTGTTTACGTGAATCTTTTTAATCGCTTGATTTTCAAAAGCAGGGATCTGGAATAAAGTGAGATATATTCAGATATATTTGACTGTATCCAGTACAGTCCATCTCTGCAGGAGATATTCATCTGCTTCTGAGCATCCAGAGCTCTGTGTCAGTAACGCAGATGTCTGAATAGTGAAATAACAGGTCAGATTTGCATTTAATTTTTCGGGGGCTGGGGGAGATGGGGGGGTGTTAGTAGGAATGAATGCCGCCCCACTCGCTCGCACGCGCTGTCTGTGTTGTTTTAGCACCAGAATCACTAAAGGAATTATGCAAATCTAGTAACATGCCCACAAAATCTGTGCTAAATGCAATTTGCACCAGTAATTCCCAACATCCAGGATTCAGCTCCCGGAACGTTCAGTGCAGGCGTCTGAACTGACTCTTAAGCTGCTAAACTGGATATACGGCTGGTTGTTATGTCCTATAACTGCTGCCATAACTAGAAAGAAAGAAGGAAATGTATGAATGAAACGCAGTTAACCACCTGCTCTCCATAACTGGTTTAAAGTGACATCTGGGTGGTAAATGAGTAAAACAACAGAGGTTTTGTACTGTGCCAAACTGTTAAACGAATTATTGGCATCTTACTGTTAAACATGAGAAACACCATGTACAGACTGCAGAGCTGTATAGAGAAACAACATAATAAATAATATATCCAAATTTGAAAAATATCTAAACATTTTCTTGCATCTAGAAAAGGTCTCAGATGAGCTGCAGTGTGTCTAAACACACAGTGATGTCACAACATGTTGTGCATGCATTACCCTAAACTAGCTGGTTAGTTTAGGTTCTATACACACTACACAGATTAAAAAAGAAATTGGTTGCCATGTTTTGAATTTCAGAATGCAGCAAACTTTTCATGCACAGAATGCAATTAAGCACTCAGAAGAGGAGTGACACCTGCATTTATCTGCAGTGTGTACACAGAAAGAGAGCAACTGTGTGAGTGGAGATTTGTTGTCAGTGCATTGTAAGGTGAGACAGTACATTAGCTGTTCGAGGCTACGCTGTCACATCTTAATTATTTGATAAACTGTTGCTTTCACATGAACAATTACAACTAAAGGAGAGTGTTATCGGACAGCTACATGAATGTAATGACTCGTTAGTCAAATTATAACAGTCTGAAAAACAAACACAAATGTCTCTCTTACTTTCTTTAAGCCTAACTAAGAAATCTAGCAGGTTTACTATTACTGAGGGGGGAAACTTTCATCACAAAACAAGTACTAAAATATACTGCATGGATTTCTGTGCATGCTGTTGCATGTCTGACGTGTGGAAGTGCTGCATTAACCGCAGATGCACAGATGCATCACGCAATTATTTATCAGCTCTGTTTCAACTTTTCCAAGGTCTTTATTGAGTGCATTTCAGTACAATAGTTTTCAGAAAGTTACAGATTCAAACTCTGACATACTCATCACAAGAAACAAGTGGTAACTATATAGTCTTGGCAGGGTGGGGGGCTTTCCTCCGTTCAGTATCTACAAAACAGTGCGAGCTAGTATCCATGCCATGCTAGTTTTATCAACAGTTCGCTCTCTCTCGAACCCTTTGACTTTCTTTCCTTTTATTTTCTCGGTTGCCAAAAGTAATGCACCATCACTTCATCATGAAAGTTTCAGAAAAAAAGAAATGAGGAAAAAACATGGGCCCGTTCCTACAGGCAGTTTTCAGACGAGGCTCTTGTTTGTTCCAAACGTGCTTTTTGTTTGCACTCGTGAAGTCTTCGTTGTGCTCGTGAACACATGCACCCGATGCGCTCAGACTTCAGTTGGCACGGTAACAGCATCACTGCTGATCCTCTGCCAAATAAGCACAAGACTCCAGGACGTGTCGACACTCCAGGCACAGAGCGATAAAATTAGAATCATTTCCGCTCGTCGTCTCTCTCTGTTTCTTCAACCGTCAGATGCAGAAAGAGAAACATTCAGATCATCTTCCTGGACAAAAAGTTATGCTTTCGTTTTTGGACATGTGCAAATGAGAGTTACAAAATAATCAAGGAGACATGATGAAAAGGACACATTCTCATTACAAACAATACTGTTAATGTACATATTCAAACATAAATCATATATTACATCTGTGACGGTTCTATGTGTGTTACCCGCAAACACTGAAGTGCTAACTTGTGTTCTATAGATTATTTTTGTACAGTAACAGACGACAGACCAGGGTGATTATTTCAATGAAAAGATGATTTAAAACAGCTGATTAACACAGGCAGCAAATTCCTATTGCAACAGACATTTTACTGGTTAATAAATATCTTTTTTTTTTCAAATATTTGTTGTTGGTTTGGTTTTAGCTGTTGTATGTGAGCCTAATTTGTCTGACAAAACAATTTTTTCCTTTGTAATATTGTGCACAGATGAGTCATGCAAGATTTGACCGACAGCCTGTATTACTGTTACATTCATTTTAAAATCTCTCACCGGGCTCCATCTTTTCTCTCTCCTAACTCCATTTCTCATTCTAGACTCGTCACAGTCTCCTCCTCTCGCTTTGCTCTTTCTTTGTTCTCGCTCACCCCAATTCATTCATCGCTCTCTTCAGCCTGTGCTGTGTCGGCAGGTAGCCCAGCAGGCTCCGCCCTCCCCAGTGTGTCTATGGCGACCAGCGCGTCAGCCATTTTTCAGCGGGCCGTACAGCAGGACGCCGGACAGCTTGGTTACGCCCCACGGCGAGCGAGCTGGACGCGAGCCACCAGAGGCACAGGGCGGAGATACTTAGTGATCATTAATTGAGCTGCTTCTGTTCACTTACACAGCGCAGAAGAAGAGACACTTTAGTGCTATGCTAATAATTTTATATGAGCGGATCATACTGAGGGCTGAATTATGTGTGTGTTTGTCTAAGGTAAGAGCCACTGGCAGAAAATGTGTCATCTTTAACAAAGAGGAAATACCATCTTTGTGCTCTTTGGTTGCCATGGTGAAATTCATTGTGGCCAATTAGATGTAATAGCTTGGGTATATCTATAAGATGGATTATGTATGTGTGGTTCCCCCCTAAAAAATAACCGTAAACCAAGAGACTCATTAACTTACAGACGATGTAGTGGCTAATTCATCAAACACACACACACACACACACACACACACAATGACCATTGACTTCTATTGTTTATATGAGTTAATGGTATTTTCTATTCCCTTAACCCCACCTCACACAACCCACACACAAACCTTTCTGTATTTTTAGATTTTCATCAAGACATTATTTAGTTTATGATTTATGTTTAATACACCATTTTCTCATGGGGACTGTTGGCTGCTCGTCTTCACAACATAGTAAAACCTAACCCACAAACACACATCGTACGACAGGCAAATAAAAGGTAACGGCGCTAACAAAGACACTTTTTCTCCATGGCAACCAAAAACGTGAACAGAGAAACAGCCCAAAGGCAACAACAAAGTGTGTGTGTGTGTGTGTGTGTGTGTGAGCTACTGAGAGCTTCACTGACTGGATAAGTAGCGTGGCCCAATGAGGTGATGTTAGCATCTGTTTTGTAAAGGGTCACACAGATGTTCCATCTAGACACATGCACAAATAACTGGAGAGCTGATGGAACGAAGAACATGTCTCGCATTTAACAATGTCATCGAGGAAAACTGAAGCCACGAGTGACTCTGTCTGACTGAAACGCTTCGTGAAGGGCAACGGCTATGTGTGCTTGCAGCTAGCTCGTGTCTGTAACCTGACTGTGATCTTTCAGCTTGCTTATCATGTAAACACGTGTTTGGAAAACAGATTAGCGGTTTTAAAGACCCTGTTAGACCAACATTAGTACAGCTTATTAACAGTGGAACTACATTTAAGTGAACCAGCTAGTTTAGGCGGCGACAACGCGCCTACCCAGCGCTAGTTGACGCATTCAAACACTCTGACACAAAACTAACAAGAACAACTAGAAGAATTAGAAGAAGAGGTGGAAGAAAGAAAAGCTGTACACGTAAGTGTTGGACAGCGTAGAAACACCTACAATAAACACTGTTTAGTGGCCTGAACGCGTAGCTTTTTTCACCTTAAGTATTTATTCCCACGCTATTTCATACACAACTAACTGATATTTACACGACATCGACCAAAAGTCAGAGTTCATCCCAGATCGCAGTTGTAATGCTGTGTCAATGCAAGCGTTCACGCATTCCAGAACTGCGACTTGTCTTGCGGGCGCATCTGGTCTGATCGGTACGCAACATTGCCTAAAATGCAAGCGGAAGAGGGTGCGTATTTACATACAAATCCGTTACACTTCACCTTCAATATGAAGGTTTACTCTGAAGATATATACGTATTTATTTAAAGATATACATCATTTACGCTCTTTTGGCCGGGGATGAGAAGCAGGCATACAGGATGTCCTTTGGCAACGTCGGCCGTTCGAGATCAACAGGTAGTGTAAGTGGGAAGCAGTAGTGATAGAAGGAATACATGTCTGGAACTTGGAAAAACAGAGAACAAACTAACTGGAATAGTTGAAATTTAAATAGTTGATGTTGGTTTATAAACACTGTGAAGAAAACAAAAACTAGAACGTGTGTCTGAAACTACGGTGACAAGAAGAGGACAGAAACAGTCAGCTTCCTGGGTTTTCCCTGTAAATGTAGTCCAAAGAGACAGACAGTCAGGTGGACTTCCTGTTTCCTGGTGTTAGCCAACAAATTAACAGACATCCTGTGTTTCCCGGTGAGTCCGGGTCTGGTCCGGTCTGTTGGATATGGGATTGTTGTGTCTCTCTTGAAACATGTTCTCAGATCAGGATGATAGTCTCTATTCTGGCGCGCTCCGATGGGATTGGGCTCACCCGCTGGTAACTCTTCCGCAAGCTGCCCGGCCCGTCGTCCGGCGCCCCCTGTAGTCATGCCAGTGCAGTGGGCGTCTGGCACTGGGCCATCTGCAGATGCATGGACTGAATGCTATTGAGGATTTTCTTCTGATGGCCGGCCAGAGTCACACCTATCCTCAACAGATCCCTGTGAAGACAAGACAAACCCGTGCTTACAATTAATAGGTGGTAAAAATTAAATGTACAAAAATCTAACCAACCAACTGACTGACTGACTGACTGACTGATTAGCTAAGACTGCTAGACTGGTAGTGTTAGGCAGATCTATTCTCCAATTCCAAAGTGAATCTTATGTGACATCATTTTCACACCAAATTACACCAATGTGTTTGTTAGGCAGTACACGAAAAGATTTAGTCCCTGGGTTACTATATTTCTCACAAACACATTTTCTTTTCAATATAGTACCAAAACAGGTCTGTTACAGCAGGTGATTTTAGGCGGCTGTTTCATTGCCTGCTTTAAATTACATAAACACAAGAGCAACTCTTAATAAACGCTGAATTTATGCTGATATTCTCTGAATGGAGCCCTTATCCTGCAGAACAGCTGAGTAAGAACAACCTGTACTATTAACAGAGAGAGAGAGAGAGAGAGCACAGAGCCCCCACAGGTTTGTAGATGTGAACGCTAATAACATTAGCACATGAAAGGCACTTGTATTTAACTTCCTGTTTACGCTTGGGCTCATACTTATGTTGCTAATTAAGCGAGACTCTCTGTGTGAGCGACGCCTGCATTAATCAGCCTGACGCCGTACGTTCCCACCACCAACAAACCACCAGGACTCGTGTTTTAAACATCAACAACAGCAGATCCACCTGTTCCTTCAGTCAGAACTCATCCACACGTACCCAAACACCCTGATCCTACCGTACGCCTTCAAAATCAATATTAAATATGTTTGTTCTGTTTGTGAACGTTGCTCACTGCCCAGCCTTCTCTGATCAATGTACCACAGCACAGACAGAGATTTAATCCTTCAGCAACTAGGCAAACAGAAAAGGCTGATACACACTAACTCACCCATTAGACCAATTAATAGCCTTCATTTAAAACACATTGATCATATAACAAAAGTGCTAAACAAGACACATAATTGTTGTAAACATAACGATTAATGTAATGGATGCTAACAGTGTCATCAGCTAATCAATGCTGGTTTATTCTAAAAAACGTGACACAATTAGCTTGTCCTAATCGTGACTGGATGTATCACTTAACTACCCTTCTGGAAAATGCAACTGAACATGCTTTTGATGGCAGCTGGTTTAACATGCCTTCCAGCTTGCTAAAACTTGTTTAGGTGGTTGATCAAATAGAAGATCAGCTGGTGGTGCCAGTGGATCTGGTAGATCATCTTGGTTAATCTAGTTAGTCTTGTATGAAAAGCTTGTATAAGCAGCTGGGGGTCTGGTTGAGGTGGTTAGCCATGTTCCAAAAGACAGCTTTGACGGTTATACTAGCTTATTCATTATGCTAGAGCAGTAACAATGACAAAAGCCCATGTTTATCTAATAAAAGCTTGATTCATTAGACTTTGAACTCACTCTGAAGTCATCTGGGTAACAAGCTGGAGAGATGTGAAGCCTGAGTTGAGGAAGTTATCCCTGTACTGAGACATCTTAACTGCGCTCAACCAGTCCGCTACAGAACTGAAGGTGGTGAAGTCCGGAATAGATCTGTCCAACAGTGGCTGAGATGGACTGGAGAATAAGAGAGAGGTACAGAACAATAAAGGAGTCCATCTTGGGAACAGCTTGTGTTATGTGGATCCACCTTCTTCTTCTTGATTTCATTTGCCAGGGTTTGTGTGTACAGTAATTATAAATAGCTTAATATAAGAACAGCAGAAGTCAATGGAGATCCTCACTATGAGAAAAAATAAACGTGTAAAGTGTGTGTGTGTATTGTGTGTGTGTGTGACTCACATTGTGGGAATACTGGCGACTGCTTTAAGGCTGGTTGGATTGCGGATGAGTTTGTCGAGCGTGTTGACGATGTCGGTGAAGCGCGGCCGGGCGTTACGATCTTTCTGCCAGCAGTCCAGCATCAGCTGGTGCAGAGCAGTGGGGCAGTCCATAGGGGGAGGCAGTCTGTAGTCCTGCTCTATAGCATTGATCACCTAAACACACACACACACGCAAAGAGGAATTAATATACCTCTGAGAAGACAGCATGACATTATTCCCTGTTAAACAGTTACAAATATTTATATTAACAGACACACCAACATAACCCATAAACAACCATGAATCTGAAACGCAACTCGAACACAACTCTCATTCCAAGTAACCATCTCTCTGTCTCTCAAACACAAACAAACATCTAATAAACAAGCAAACACAGAGTCTGTCCTCTGAATACCAATGCAGAGCTCTTATTCTTCAAGCTTTGACGTACAAACATCATCTAAATATTTGAGGATCAATACACTCTCTGTTCTCTCCACAATGCAGTTTCACTCCAGACTCTGAGAGCTTCCTACAGGACTGTAGTGAGACCACGATCACCCACCGAGCGCTGCATGAGTTTCTCACAGATGCTGGGCTGTTTCATTTCTTACAGGTTCTGTATGTGTTTCATTGGAATTTAATTATTTTGAAAACAAAATATAACAATAGATGATTAGAAACTAAAGCGTGAAGAGCAGTTTCACAACTTTTCCACCCTCAGAACAACTTTTCACTGTTCTTTGAGGTTGGAGAGAAACACTGAAGCTCTGTTGGAGATGTTTTTCTGTAGACGTGATATTGCTGTGTGATGTGAAACACTTTGTACTACAGAATCAGACAGTTTCTTTCATATCTGCTTCATTAATGTTTAACTGTAGAATTCTCAGACACCAGAAAATGGTTTTCCAGATAAATTCTATAATTGACTGATTGTGTCAGGAGCAGATATACATGTCATCCTAAAATATCCTCATTCACTACTAATCTTTCCTCTAGAATAGAGTGCTTGTTTAACAGCTGTGGTCACGATGAACTGTATGAAAAAGAGCCACAGAAAGAAACATTCATTTCTCATTTGATCTTTCTTGGAATGAACGTCACTTTTCAAGCTCTTTTTAGTTTTTCAGTCATTACACTCCTCAGGGTTCAGTAAGAGCATTTTGTGTTCATGTGATAAATGTATGCTAAAAGGTTTAGGGAATTTATGTCTGCATTTGCAGGATTTTCTGAAAATCCCCCAGAGAACCTCGAACGAGTCGGATGTATTTAAAATCTGAGCAGAAAAGGTTTCTGTGCAGCTGCAGAAGATTCAAAGGCAAAAACATTTTGTCTACACTGTATCAGCTGTGTCATAGTGAAGCTATAGTTATAATAATATTGTTTTATGCTAGAATATATTCAAATAAAAATCATGAATTTTCATATATAATATATATAAATAAATATATAAATAAATCAACAATACAATTAATAATATTCTACACATACAAATACAATGGACCCAAAAGAGGTCTGAGTCCACTTTCAATGCCAGTTTCGGTGTGAATGCAAAAAACATGATTATGTTTTCACTCATATTTTAATGAAATAATATAATTAATAATATTTAAGTTTTCAAAAACAACAGTGTTAATAGGAAATGTACCAAGACGTTAAACTAAAGTGGTCCCATATGAGGCCTGAGCCCACTTTCAATATCTGTTTCAGTGTGAATGAAACTCACATCCTGGTTGCTCATGTCCCAATAGGGCCTCTCGCCGAAGGACATCACCTCCCACATGACGATCCCGTAACTCCAGACATCACTCGCGGAGGTGAACTTCCTGTATGCGATGGCTTCCGGTGAGGTCCATCTCACGGGGATCTTTCCACCCTGAGAAAAAATAAATAAATACAACAGGACAGGACATATTTACTAAGGATTAGATGCTTTCATGTGTATGTGTTTGGTTTTGTTCTCTGGAATTAATCTATAAGCCATTTACTTAGACTTAACTATCCAACAGCAAAACATATCACTTCCACATGGACAACTGGGAAATATTTTGTCTGAACAAAACAAATACGCAACAAAGGACTTTAAACATCGACATCGCCGAGTTCTGCATCCATCGCAACTATAAATATTTGCAAACAATGAATCGCATTTGCATTGCTAAACTCAGCCCAACTGAATTCAATTATTTTTGTTTTACAAAACACCATGGAGAAAACCAAAAAACCCTTCGATCCCCGAATCTTTCTGCCTGACAGTACACAACAAAACATTCTGAGTAGTGTGTGTGTGTGTGTGTGAGGGCCTAGTTTCATACGTGGAGCGTGTCTGTCTGTAATTGGTCTACCTGAGGCTGGAATTGTGTATGTCTCACTGATTAAAACTGACAGCAGCTTGTTTTAAGATTCCCCTCACACACACACACACACACACACACACACACACACACAGGTTTGAGAGAGAGCACATGCTTTATGTTTCAGTCTAATGAAGTCAATTAACTCAGTCCTGCGTTTGACATCAGCCAGTAAAAAATGAAAACAGGAAATAGTGCCAGTTAAAAACATATGACAGAATCAGAGCACTGCTGTGTGTGTTTCAGTGTATGTAGACTAAAATAAAGTGTGTGTGTGTGCGTGTAAAGTGTGTGTCTGTTTCTGATTCAAAGCTTTTGAAAACTAGAAGATTTGGAATATAATAATGTATAGAGACATATAGATCACTTTTATGATACTATAGTGTTTGTTTTGTCCTTCTTGGAGCTGGACTATTTACTGTATGCATTCATTCTATAGAACATAGGAGACATTGTTTGTGTTGCATATACTGGAGACAGACATGCAGCTCTTAAATGACATGGTTGAAAGTAATTGATTCTTTTTGAGAGAATTATTCTAGTCTTAGCTCTATAAACATCTGACTTCTTTCATTTTTAATTGCAGTTGATGATAGTGCTTTTGATGAAAGAACTTAGTGAAAAACTTCACATTATATGACACAATATGTACTATACAACTGCACTATACATTTCATCATTGGGTGATTAGATCTGTATAAAGTGGACAGTACACTGCAGGACAGGCTTCTGATAGGTGGAGGTTAGCCAATCATAACAGACTTAATTACTTCTGAGGGTCAAAGGGAGGGTGAAAATCGGTCATGTAAAACTAAATTAAACCGTGTTTGGTGAAAGAAACCTTGACTAGATTGTAAATGAACATCGGGGGGAAATAAAATTAAACACGACAAAAGTGAAGATTATTAAAATGAATGAAACTAAACAAAAACCCATTTTCCTGACCTGACAGACTCACTTTCAACTTCACTGAGTCTAATTAAAGATGGATTGAACCTACATACCAAAGATAAACCAGCGTTCTACATGTCACAGATTCCTGCCTGAGGCTACATTGAGAGGTCTGTTGCCATAGCAACACAAAGGGTACCTTACACAGACAGACAGACAGACAGACATAGGGTCAGACAAACAAACAGGAAAGCAGACAGATGGACAGACAGGAAGACAGAGAGACAGACAAACAGGAAGACAGAGAGACAGACAGACAGGAAGACAGAGAGACAGACAGACAGGAAGGCAGAGAGACAGACAGACAGAGAGACAGGAAGACAGAGAGACAGACAGACAGGAAGACAGAGAGACAGACAGACAGGAAGACAGAGAGACAGACAGACAGAGAGACAGGAAGACAGAGAGACAGACAGACAGGAAGACAGACAGACAGACAGACAGGAAGACAGAGAGGTAGAGACAAACAGACACTTCACAAACTTTAACAGAGACACAACACTCTAATGTCTCAAACATCTGCATGTGAAATGCGTCTGCAGCAGCATCACTGCACCCGTGTGTTTTTAGATCTTAAAACCAAACTGAAAACAACAACAAAAAGAAACAAAAATAGAGATAATGTGACATTCTCTGTACAATCTGTTACATAAACTCTCACACTGGTGCAGTATTAGAACATTATATTCCGGTGTGTCATCACACTAATGTAGACAAACAGAGAACGAGAAAGTCAAAAGACCGACAGAATCAGGACTGATAAAACAGATCAACACATCACAGTGGGGTGTGTATAGATTCACACTAGATCTGGGCATATACTGTACAGTGTGAAGCTAAACGTGTGTACTGTAGTGATTCCCAGAGGAAACCTTTATTTCTCTGAGGTTTTATAACTCCAGACACTAAAGTACCAACATTGTCTAAGATGTTTCCTATAAAAGTCCTGAGGGGAAATAAAAACACACAAATGAGACCATTTTTGTCACAGTAAAGACACAGAAGGTGAATTTTCAGCAAAACTATCATCATATTTATCAATACTGCAATATGAAATGACTCATGCCATGACATAAGATTTTGGCCTATTTTACACTGGCGTCAACAATCCAATAACGCTACAAACCTGACAAACCACAGATCACCCCGTCCAACTGCAAGTAAATTATAACCCATGTCTCTGAGTGCCATACAAATCTAATTTTCCTATATATCCTTTGCTTCCATTAATTTGAAATTCCAATCCAATTTGTGGTGCAATAACATCAACCAGCTAATCTAATCGTCAGGGGAGACATGCTAACTCAGCACTAACCTTTCACCCCCTCCCCCCGGTCCCAGACCACCCGGTCTCCGCCCAGACGCCCGACGGGAAAAGTGCAAATTAAACCACGCTCACCTAATCCTTTATCAGGCCTTTCTCTCAATTTCCCATTCAGGATGTTTAATATTAGATTATGACCTTGTCTTTCAAAACCGGGTTAAGTATTCTTTTTCTTCCCCTCATGATTCACTCACTCTCTCTCTCTTTCTTTGTGCTTAAATGAAAGAACACTTGTACAGCAGGTGAGAATACCAAACGAGGTTTTCAATGTAATCATCCAATCAACAGTTCAGACACGCAGTAATGGGGGGATGCCGCAGGTCAAAGGTCACAGGTCAGAGACCATGTTTAAATCGAGGATGGACTGTAGATGTGTGTCAGAGAGGAGATCACTTCTATACTGCATATCAGCCGTAACTCACTGACAAATCTGCTCGCTGTTAACATTTTACAAGACAGGCAAGAGTCGGGCCATATAAACGCAGGAAACTGATTGAATTCACAGTTTAAACTCAGCTATAAAAACATGAGAAATGCTGCAGTCATAATTACATTGGGGGAGAATAAAGTCAAGTTAGTAGTAGTTGTTAAGGCAAGCACTGCTATTACTATCTTTCTTGGTATTAACCTTTGGCACGTAACAGTCAATATTCTTTAAGACTATGGAAAAGAATGCCATAAAATTACCACAGAGATGAACAATGAAACCACAGAGATACCACAGACTTGTGTGCTCTTATGACCTTTGATCTGTACGTCATCACCTAGCAACCGCTCAGAACCTCTGCCACCACCAATCAGAAACACCTAGAAACCCCCTAACATTGTGCTAAAAATCACTTAGAACACCTTAGCAACTGCGCAGCATCCACCACAACACCCTAACACTGTGACATATATTTCAGGATGTGTAAAAATCTAGTCTAACTTTGCGATCAATAACCGTCTGCGCTTGGCAAGCATAAATTAACCTTAATTCTGAACGAATGACTTCACTCCGACCTTGAGACAGACTTCCAATCTAAATCCTGTTTTGCACTATTAGGATTGTTAAACAAGATCTGTTCTGAGATCAGAAGAGATAAAACGAGCTAAGCTCTACTGCAGCACAGAACTGAAGACTGACACACACATATGAGACTATAATAACTGCAGGTCTTACTGGCTTAGTTACCGGTGACATTTGATATTTATCAGACAACATCACAAACACACACTGAAACATTTCTCTTGCCTTTGCTAGGATATAATTTAGCAGGTAAACTGAGTGTACATGTGTTCTGCTTTAACTCTGATGGCATCTGATCATCTTACATTCTCTTTTAAAAATCCTCACAAGCTCTAATGTAAATCCTTTGTTTTCTTGTAAAAATAAGAAAAACAAGTAAACTACATGGCCAAACGTTTGTGGACACTGATACACAACACCCACAGAGGTCCATCCCATAGATTTTCCATAAATTTGGAATTTTTCTTCACTACTATACAGTGTGGAGTATGAAATCACCCAATACATCCACTTAGTCCAACCAAAATCATGTGTTATGACTTAGGCTAAAGACCAAATTACTGCACAAGATTCTACAGGACTCAACATCAGTTGAGTTAAAAAAGACAAATAAGGACAGACAATGTAAAGACAGAGTGAAGGAGGATAAAAAGAGAGTATGAAAAATGAATTAACAGAAAAACGAGAGAAGAACATCACAAGCCTCACACAGAGTAAAAGAGGCAGAAACAGGAAGGTGTCACACATTCAGATGGTTCCTCAGTGTAAGTGTTTTTTATTTTTCATCTGCAGCTCACAGCCGCTGTCATGCTAGCAGAGTGAGGGATGTTTCTGTGTTCCTGCTGAGAAACTGAAGGACATTTCTTTATTTTTTCCTTTCAATTTCACTTCTCTGTCATTTCCTTCAGGACCACGACTCTGAAACTGTCTTTTGCAGAGAGAACTAGAGTTATGTGCATTTGAAAATGTCCACACAAATATAGAGTCCAAAAGTGACTTCTGAGGTGGTCCACACTACAAAAGAAGGCTCATGATTTTTTACTTTAAATCTTATAATGCTAAACGGTTTGTGTGAGAATTAGATTTAAGGGTATGAGACACAAAATATTACTCTGAGCCTGGTGTGAGGATAATGGACGTGTATGAGATGTCCTCACTTATAGACCTAATGTAGTGAATGAAACCTCTGTGTGTGTTTTAAAGAGAGAGAGCACAAGAAGGAAAAGGGGTTGTTAGTTTTGACAGGTGAGGTGTTTCTTGATATTTATCTGTCTTTGTGCCAAACCAGAGAATAAAAAGTTAAATGAACTTGTAAAACTTCAAAACAACACCAAGAGACCAAGAGATGACATCACAGGCTTTTCAGGACATCTGAGCATCTGTCTTAACATGTCCAAGATGTAACGATCTTAATTTAACTCAACTTTATATGAACTTTGTCTTTCAATGTCATTGTAAATCTGTAAATCTAGAAACATGAATAAACTTGACCAGCTGTAGCAGAAAAACAGCTGTGTTTACATCAAGCGCTGATATACCCTAATCACCATTCATACCCTGAGATCCCAAAAGCAAGCCCACCTCTACATGACCCTCTGATTTTTGCATTTCATGCCAATCAGTTTGTACTTAAACAGCGTTCTGATTCTACCGCCAAGTCAACCATAGTGCATGATGGGAAACATTGGGAAATAAAGAGATATTGGATGAATACAGAGAGTGATGGATTGGTGAAAGACCGGACAGAGTGACGGCTGAAGCAACAGACAGTCAAACAGACTGACAGAACTTCACTGGATGGATGTGTGTGTGTTCACAAGCTTTAACACACCAGAACACACAGGTCTTCTGAAAACCTTGAATAAACTCTATGTTGGCATCAAAGTAACAGAACTGAAGGCTCTTATTCAATGTTCTTCAATGCCTTAAATTTTAACATTTCCCAGCTGAATTGTTCAAAGCTTAAACAATTTCAGCTTTGACCACATTTGCCACTGACCTTCAAAGCGTAGCCAATGATTACCTGACAATTTGCATAATGATTTATTACATGGGTGGCGCTGATGCGAAATCAATAAACGATAAGATAGAACAGATCTGGATTCAGATGTAAACACACCGTCACACCATTGCAGGAAAAACACTGTAGACATTTAATACTGCATGCAAATTAATTACAGCTATTAATTTAAATTATGTATATTAAAAATGTAGCTACTACACTCACTGTTCAAACCTAACTGAGAGCAGGCAGCTCAAAACCTGTCACACACAAAAGCCTTCTAACTTTCTAAAACAGCTAGGCAGAGACTCGGGGGTCTTGAAAAGCATTTTTTAAATTGAACTGCTTTTATCTTGACACGGCATCTTAAAAATGTGACACCCACAAAGCGAGAAACTGAGAAATAACTGACAGTAAAACAAGGGGTAGCTGAGGACTGTGACCATCTTACATCTAATAACACAAGAAAGACATGTACAAAGACATTATTGTGACAGAGCAAAAAAATCAATCATTAGTAAAAATAAATCTTCACTAAAATGCATTAAAAACAGTTGCTTTAGAAGTTGCTTTTATATAAACACGTGTTGGGTTTTCATGCTTTATGAGGACATTTCATAGACGTAATGGATTTTATACTGTGTTATACACAAACTGTATGTTTTACACCTCCAACACTACCATAAACCATCACAAAATGGTATTTTACATTTTCAAAAAAGATAAGTTTGCATGAGGTTTCTTCACAGGGACCTAAAAATCAATGTACTGGTATTTCTATACTTGTGGGTACATTGTCCACAAAAAATAGTAAATACCAGGACCACACACACACACACACACAGGAATAATAAACAGGCATGCTGATGTTGCACTAAATCCCCCGTCATCATCTTCCTCTTCTTCACTAAAACGGTTGCAGCTCTGACGGCAGGGCCGGTGGGGTCATGGAGTCAAACACGGATCAATTAACATGAAACATGCAATATCCACAGATCACACGCCCGACATATGAAGAGGTCACGGGGTCAGAGCCAAGACAACCCAGCACACAGAACGAACACTGCTCACAAAACACAGTTTAAAATAAATACAAACCAAACAACTAAAAACATTCATTTTCAATCCTCAGAGGTTTAATAATCTCTGAATTACTCACTGTATAACAAGCAAAACGTGTATTAAATCACTGTATATATCACAGCACAGCATCCACAGAGGCTGTAACAAGCTGGAATAGTTTACACGGCAGGGACTGAGACTGGAACCCTTTAAAGCCCGTGTGCACCTTAATGGCCTCATGACAACCTGCTCAATAATGTGTCATGTTTCATTCATGCTTGTATTTCTGAACGTGTGCTCAGAAATGCACCTGACAACTTCAGTGAGCAAAATCCCTCATTATCTCAATCTGGTTCTGTGTGGAGACACTGTAGCCGCCATTAAAACTGTATGTCAATCATCCTACCAAACTACAGTTAACAACTGCTAAAGAATTGCATTTTATGTGTTTATACAAAACACTGTGTAAATGCATTTCACTAAACACTCCCAGCATTCATGGGTTAATTAATCTGCTTCATAAAATAATCTTTAATGAAAATTTTTATAAAAGCATCATGGAACGTGCAGTACAGTATTATAAATGTGCTTTCCTAAAAATAAAGGTTCCTCACAACAATGCCACAAAATAACTATTTTTGGTTCCTCAAAGAACCAATCAGTCAAATGTTCTTCCTCTATTCTTTCTTACATTTTTATTGTCTAAAGAACCATTTTCCACTACAAAAAACCTTTTATGAAACAGATGTTAAAGGTTCTTTACGGAACCATACAGCCAAAAATGGTTCCTCTATGGCACCTTTTTTAAAGAGTGTATCTTGCCAAACAGTGACCTGTGCTCTGATTATATTCACAATGTGGCATGAACTATCCTTTTGTTGGTAAAGGACACGATCGACAAGCTTAAAAAAAGCAGCTATGCCCAGGGGGTAATTAAATTCTACCCCATCAGTACAGCAGACAGGGAAGTCAAATCGGTATCACACCCTGTTCACACCTTCCCAGCGTATTTCTGTCAATCAGCAGTCACCGCAGGACTTCCTGTTTCGTGAATGACAGCTGCCTCTGGTCTTAATGAGCTTTCACACATTTTAAGGGAGACGTAGCATTAGCTGTATATTCAGTGTCTGTCGTCTCTTCTTATCACCCGTCTCACTATCTGCCGCTGAGGAACCATCCGAGTGTAAAAGAGATGAAATTGTTTGCTTACAATGCACAGGACATTTTGCTGAGGCGTCTGAAGTGAATTTAAAACACATTTGATGAAAGGATGTGTCCAGAGGCTGTTTCTCTCTAGCATGCTGGAATTCAGAAAGCGGTTGACCCTGCTAACAGTGTGTCTGTCAATGCACCTGTGTTTTGATACAAGCCTGAATACACAAATCACACAGAGCCGGCTAGCTGTAAAAGCATAAGACCCGCCCCCCTTCAGAGCACTCTCCACAGCCACGCCTCCTACAACACTTGAACACACAGCTCATTTGACAGGCATATAGGACATCCTGTCATTGCATTCTGACCCACTGATTGGACGAACAATTAATGGTCCTGCACCTTCCACAGAAGCTGTATATTCTATAAAAAGATATACTATATATATATTTAGACCACATTACTTAGTGATTGCTATCAGGATGTAAAGAGACTTTCAACCAGCATAACAAAAATTTTTCTAGAAAAGCTTATCCTGCCTTTAAGAGGGCGAAGGAAAATAGTATTTTATATTAATATTAAAGAACTGTAGTGCAGTAGGGCTAATGATGCCCTGGTTGCCTATTAATGATACATAATAGAGAATTCTGGAACTCTGAGGGCTCCATTTGGGAGGCAGGCCATTGAAAGTCCTGTCACTTGGCTTTGATCAAACACATCCAGAATTTAAATGGAGCTTTTCCAGGAAAAAAAAACGCTGACATCCTGTCAGGGAGACAATGCGGCAGTTTTTTTGGAAGAGATTTCAGGGAATAGACGAGAATGAGAAAATAAGTCCAGTGCAAGTGAAAATGAGGGGCAACGGCTCAGGGTCACAGGAAATGAGATCGTTCTTGCCTTTTCAATTATTTCCAGCTACAGTGCCAAACACGCCACCTATTTCCTGTTAAAACTAAATGAGCCATTTGATGTGCCTAAACAATATCTTACCAGAGAGCTGGTGTAGGTGGGATCAGAGGTGTCTTCCTGAAGATAACGGGACAATCCAAAATCTGACACCTTACACACGAGGTTGCTGTTCACCAGGATGTTGCGGGCGGCGAGGTCCCGGTGGACGTAGTTCATCTCTGACAGGTACTTCATGCCGGCAGCGATGCCCCTCAACATCCCCACCAGCTGGATCACAGTGAACTGACCATCGTTTTGCTGCAACATCAACACACAAAGTTGCACCATCACAAGATGTTCAGCAGAACAGATCTGATTCTTGGGTAGATTATGGTTAGTTGTGGATGGAGTTAATACAATAACATTTATACAATGTCTAAAAACTGGACACTTTAAATGTTCTCAAAACTTGAAAATAACATTTGTAAAGTTTTTTTACTTAATAGAAATGTTAGGAAAACATTCTTACAACCTAAAATTGTTAGCTGGGTTCAACATCAAACATACTCAAATCTGCTTTAGTGTGAGTTTATCATTAAACCGACTCTGTTCTCATGCAGTGTTGGCTTACAGGCTTGAGTTATTTGATAAATTACTACAGTATCATGATTGTGCCCTTGATACAAGGTTATCCCAAAAAACTGTCCTTCCAATTAGTGTTATATCAAACCCCAAAATCACTATGTGACACGGTTGTGCTTTTATCTAAAATGAAGCTAATTAATCAAATCATCTGTTCATACAAATATAGAACCTTTAATCATTTGGGAAAACAGCAGCACAAAGTAAATAAAGCTTTTGTGCATTTGTGTGCTGATGAAAAACACATTGATTTAAATGTTGTTAGTTTGTTTAACCTTCTTCTCATGTTTCCATCTGTTTTTCCATCTTTTCAGCAGCAGCTATGTCTGAAACATGTTTAAAACACACAGCAGGGAGCTAACAGCTCCTTCTAAACATTTGCCTGAACTTCTGTGCGTACCACTGTGCTGCAGAACGGAGAGGAAAGCTTTGAACCCAACGCACGATAACAAACAGGGATGCGGAAGTGGATCGATGATGATGCCGCTCAAATGTGGTGGATTTCTAAGCTGACTTCAAAGAGTCCTTTACTGCGGCCCAGATCAAAGCCAGAGGAAAACCAATCCATGAGATTGGAAAAAATGGGTTGAACATTGATTAAGCAGAATATTCCTCCACGCCCGAGGGAGGGTTCGAGAGAGAAACAGCATGTTTGTGATGATGCTCTTACCCTGAGGAAGGAGTCAAGAGCTCCGTTCTCCATGAACTCTGTGACGATCATGACTGGCCGGCTCTTGGTGACCACGCCCTCCAGACGAATGATGTTGGGGTGGTCGAACTGACCCATAATTGACGCCTCTGACAGGAAGTCTCGTCTCTGTTTCTCTGAGTAGCCGGCCTTCAGCGTTTTGATGGCGACGTGGATTTCTCGTTTCCCGGGCAGTTTGAGTCGACCTTTGTACACCTCTCCAAACTCACCTGAGGAAAGGAGAGTGAAAATGGGAAAGATGAATACGTGTGCTGTCAGAAATACAACGACTTTCACAGCTCATATTTCAATGCTCTAATTTTAATGTTATTTAATTGCTCTATTTACTTTTTGCAATTCCCTGTGCTACCACAATTTTTGCCTAATTGTGTCAACATCACTTTCTGTGATAACTGACATTGTGCCACAAAAGCTCAACTTGTATTAAACCCAGAACATCTGTTAACACAAAAGCCACAACAAGTGACTGTAACTCAGAATAAAAGAATTTTGCTCCTTCACCATCGCCCTTGAAAATCACATGATTGCAGAATGGAGGCTGTCCCTACAGTAACATACTGTAAATAAACTCTATAATCCTCTGATGGTCACAGGTGTGTTATTAAATCAATAAAGCTCAAGGTAAAGTGGCAGAAAGGGAGAAACCGGTGAAGTGTTGAAGCACAAGAAACTTCTTCAACTTTGGTATCAGATTGAAGCGCTTCAGTGTGTTTGGAACGATCCGTGTGCAGCGGTGGATTAAATGAAGCAACTGGACCACAGCAGAGACACGGTGAGACTCGCCCAGGAGACCTGCGGGACACTGTTCTGTGTGTGTGAGGTGCTTCCTTAACCCTAGACTGGAGACAAATTTATACCCAAAAATCTGCAAAAGCTGACAAATCTCAGCAAAACCTCCTTTTGGGGACATCCTCATTTGTAAAAATGCCATAAAAATATATATTACATAAAGTTTGTTATTGTAAAAATGCAGAAAGTTTTCTGTAAAAGTTAAGGTGTGGGTTAGGTTAAATGTTTATAAGAAGCTGGGTATAAAAACAGCAGAAGTCTATGGAATGTCCTCATTTAGATAGATAAGTAAACAGGCCTGTCCCACCTCATACCTCTCAATATTCAACAAACTGTTTAATGCACTATTAGTGTTATATTAGATAACAGTTTATCTTGTAGGTCTAATAGGTCTCACGACAAAACAAAAACATTTGTGCCTCCGTGTCATTCTTAACAATCAATACACCATCTGAAAGCTTCAATACTCCTGATTTAATAACTGAAAACTGTTTTCACTCAATTGTTATATCGATGGCACTTCACAAACTGGTAACGTGTTTTCAATTTACACGTGTGAAGTGCATAGACTCACATACAAACACACACACATCACTAATACACAAACATCACACACCTGCCCCGATAACTTCTTCGATTTTGACTGATGAAACATCGATTTCTTTGGCAAACTCTCTCACAGCTTCATTGGGGTCTTCATAGGTGAAGGGGTCTATGTAAATCTTTATCCCAGGAGATCCAGGCAGAGTTGGGCAGCCCACAGGCGTGTGGCAGTTGGACAAATCGGGTCTCAAAGTCAGTTCTGCAACAGAATTTCACACATTTATGGACAGGCTCCAAAGATACTTCACTTATTGGTCCTTTCACAATGAGGACAGCTGCATAAACACTGTGGTACATTTATTGTATGACTTGAACAAAAATAAATCAATCTACCACAGGTAGTTTGTTATGCATTTCTGTTGATATATATTTTAATGCGTTTTCCGAAGCAGTGAATAAACAAATCCAATGCGTGTGGTTAAACACAAGGGCATCTAAAACAGAGTAGATTTATATGAAACATGAAACTGGATTATAGAAAATGTTTACAGCACCTCTGATAACAGAAACAGTTTCTCATGCTGAAATGAGGTGAAATAGAGTCAAGATTTAGCTCTTAATCAGAATGGGTAATGCTTACAGTAAAACTACTGTTTCTGTAGCTCAGCGGGTGGAGCGTTGAGTTAGCAGTGTAAAAGGTTGTAGGTTCGATTATTGGAAACACACATACTGATTAAATGTATGGCATTGCTTTGGATAACAGCGTCTGTCACAATGCATAACACGTAATATAAAATATAAATAAAAATACTGAGTTTCATAACAGTGTGTAAACAATTATACATTCATATGACTGTTGAAGTTAAAGATTCTTTTTTAACAAACAGGACTAAAAAGTTAGATGATGCTGTGGATGATAGAATTGTTTGTATCAGTGCTGGCAGCCATTATGATCTTTACTCTCTCTCTTTCCTTTTATAAACATCACAGATTGGTGGCTGGTGTCTGTGACATCATTAATAAAGAGCGGGAGAAGCAGACACTTGCAGCAGTTTCTCTCTCTCTCCGTTTCTCAGATAGAGGCGAATCAAATTCTCGTCTGCCTGTATTCCCCACAGGACCTCATAAACAGATAAAGCCGACACACTATCAAAGCGCTCTTAATAGCAGAAGATGAAACTTCATGTGTGAACATCAGTCTGTGTGTGTGTGTATTACAGTAGATACAGCCTCCAATCTCAAAACTCACACAAACAAAACATACATTAAACCAGCTCAGAAAGGAAGAACTCATATCCGCTGCCCAAAAAGAGCCCCAAGCAGGTGTGAAAGCTGATGCAATGAAGCTGAAAGACACAGGCAAAAGTTTGTCTGCAGCTTTTCAGAGGAGAAACACTGACTTGGACGTTGGAGACGAGGGTACGACACTCAGCGTGATGCGGAAAGAGTTTCTTCAAAGTGTTCGAGAACAATAATGACCTGTTCTGCACATCCTCCACTGACAACCCAGAGCCCAGAAAAGTGTGAAATAAGACGCAGCTCAAAGCCAACGTGAAACTAAATTATCTCTGGTGTTATTGTTTAAGATTTAGCAATGCACGTGCCTTCATAATCTTTCAAATCAAATAACAGCAAAACCTGCTGCCTAAGGCTGGGATGCTGTGGTTGGTTATCAGAGCACTGTTGTGCAGTTTATAAGGTTCTCTGAATGTTTTTAGAAGGTTGCTTTTATAAGGTTTGCAAATCTGAATGATTGCTAGGGTGTTGCTAAGGTGTTGAGTGGTTGCTAACATGCCCGGTTTTAGAAATATGGCTTTTTTCATCAATAAGACAAATGGCAAATAGTTTATCTGCCCTTGTTCTCTGGAGTAATGGCACATAACAGCTGTCCTCATTTCTTATGGCTGACAGAGGCAAATAAAAGTATATATGTTAATATTTCATAGCCACTTGATCTGTGCGTGCCTGGAACATCAACTGCTTTGCCCCGACACTGAACCCCAGTTTCACAGGAGAGAGACAGAGAGCTCAGCAGGAAGACACTAAGTGCAGGAACCCTGAGGAGACACAACACACCATGATAAACAGGACAGCCGAAACTTCTGGGCAAACCACTGAATCCAGAATTCTGAGGACAGAATCCAGTCCAATACTCAAGTACCTTATCTGCGGTATATGTGTAAGCGTTTTAGTCCAGAACTATTTGATCCTCGCTTGGGAAACTTTACTTTAAAGCAGATTTCTAACCCAAAAACCATCTCACAGATATCTGGTTGAACTCAAAATGGTTCAACAAGTATTCAGGAAGAAAACACCACAACACAACACATCTTTAATGAAAACAACATACAGGGCCTCTTACTTAACCATGTTTAACTGGATTGTATGGAGATAACTGAACAGAGATGATAGACAGGTAGACAGACACATACACAGATGTCTGGATGGAGTAATGGCACAGGAAGGCCGTCTCTGATGCATTCAGATTCATCAAAAAATCTGTCCATGAGAAAATCAGTCCATTTGTGCTCTTATTGTGAGCTTCACACAGTACCAGCATATTTATATCAGGTTAGCCACACCTCACTGATCTGTCGGCTGAAACTGGTATTAAATGGCCATGTGCACTCCTCTATGACTGCCACGGTTCAGATGTGCAACTCTCGCAAGGTTCCATGCACTTTAAATCAATATTTTACACAAAATCTTATTTCCATTTTATGCCTTGTGTTCATTTCCCCCTTCACAGTAATTTAAGGCTTTCAGTTCCTTAGGGTTCTCATTACAGAGAAAAGACAGAGAGAGAGAAAGATAGAGGTGTTTTGTGTTTTACTTCTAACCAGATTTTAGTTAATAGCTCAACTACATTGGTTGTGATTAACCAACCAGTTTAATCAGCAAAATAAAGCTACAGAAATTACTGCAATACAACAGACAAATGGGCAAAACAAGAGAATTTGACGCAACACTAAGCTTGAAATTTATCACAAAATCCTACAGCTTCTTGCACAGACATTCTGATTCTGTTACTAAAGAAACAGTTATAGAAACATTTGAAAAATAAATCGAACAAAAGAGGGATAGAACTAGACAGAGGAAAAGACTGACAGACTGGTCACATGGTTTTCATCTGTACAGACCATCAGACTGTGATTTACACACTTCAGATGAAATATTTTCCCTTTGAATTTACATGAATTTTCTCAGCAGGCGCAGACAGACGTCAGACTTGATCCGGGTACAGAATCCCAGAACCAGTATCCCAGAATTCATCAGAACCAGTATCCCAGAATTCATCAGAACCAGTATCCCAGAATTCATCAGAACCAGTATCCCAGAATTTATCAGCATGTTTATGTGCTAGAGGGGGTGTGGCTTGCTATTGCTTGTGTTGCTTGCTTGCTATTACTAGCCTTTTCAAAAACGCCTACCATAACTTAACTACAGGATTTGCATTAGATTAAACAGTCAACTAGTGGTTCAAGCTGCAGACAACTAGTCAATTTTGAAAATCTTTTTGCACATCCCTGCTTGGTGCTGGTGTTTTGTTTTATTTAGTAAAAAAGTTATTAAAAAGTTTATTAAAAGTTTGTAAACCAACACTTCCTCCATCTTAACAAAAGTTTTAATAATGCTAATGCTGGAAAGCGGCGGGATGCCGGTGACATTTCATCCAATTATATTCATAGTTGAGGGCCCAGCTTTGTTTTAGCTCATATGCACTGACATTCAAGAAGAAATACATTTTGATGCAGTAATTATCCCAATAATCCTCTCAACAATATCATGTTTTCACTGCGTCTTTTTGTGTTTCTATGTTCACATTCCTCTCTTTAAATTGTGTGTTTGATGTTCGAGGCTGGCTGTCATTTGTTTACATTTTCATCTGCATTTAAATTAATTAAATTTAGTTCTGCAGATCGCCGACCAAATCCTCTGAAAGAGAGAGAGTGACAGAGAGAGAGAGTTTTTACTTTCTAATGAGCCTGAAGCTTTTTTTAGGGCTATCAAAAGTTGACTGGTAGGAAAAGCTGCTTTAGTTTCACATCACGCTGAGGCCTGAAGCAGTTCCTGCATTACACAGCCTCCCCCGGCACTTCCTGCACCTCACATCTCTCTATATACTGTTATACTGTCTGTTTCTTATGCTGTCATTCAAAGGCCCTTTCGGGACGGGTTGCCCCGTAAAGGAGGGGCGGAGTCGAGGAAGTTTGCTCTGTGTTTGCTCACCTCTGCCAGTGCTGTAGTGCTGGAGTTTGTCACTGTAAATGGCCTCCTTACTGTACGCTCGTTTCCTTTAGGAAGAGAGAGAGAGTTTAGAAAATGAAATTATTAAATAAACATGGATTTGCTCAGCTGGCTGTAACAGAATGATTCATGTTTCAGAATCATAGAGTTACATTTCAATAAGTGTCTGACATTTGTTAGTTGTTTTGAATGTTTTGGTGGTCTGTGGACCGATGTATCCGTCTTTCTGATGTGGGTATTTTATCTTTTGGGGGCAGTTTGTGACACAATTTCTGTGATTCAAGTTGTTCTGTTGTAGATGAATTGCATCAGGAATTGCTCCATCATTACCAGCAGCTTATAAAGCACCCAAAACCCAGACGAAGAGTTCATTAAAATGAGGAGATGCAACAGCCTGTGACTGGCTGTCCTGAGAGTTACTTCAACCAATCACATTTGAAACATGTCATGGAAGGAGTGCATTATAAAGACAGTACACTCTCAAAACACAATCACATGTGAATATGTGATGCAAAGCATGCAGAAGCTGTACACTGTAATAAATGCATGATTTTAATTGCATTAGATAACAAAGTGTCTTAACAAAAACTCCTTCAAACAACAGATACTGGACATTTTCTCATCGCTATCGTCTCAATTCCAGATGTTCACGCAATTGCTAGTTTAACAGGTGGACTGTGGAGTAACCACAGTATGTTGGTAACCAATGACTTCCACTGTATGGACACAAAACCACTGACACATTTCTTAAAATATCTTGTTTTGTGTATTTTGGGAAATCGATCACTTTAAATAATGCACAACTGGCTGTTCCTTCTCACGGGAATGAGGAGCATGAACCTGGTTCCATAATGGTGATCATACCTGCTGCAGACGATGGATATAGCCACCAGAGACACGATGAAGACCACCCCAGCCGCAGCCGAGCCCGCTATCAACGGCAACTGTTCTCTCAGTTCTGATTTATAATCATCTAGAGAGAGAGAGCGATAGAGAGATACAGAGAGAGAGAGAGGATGCATTAGGCTAGAGAAACACTGAAATGGCCACAGCCTATAGAGATGAAACAAGATGAAAGAATGTAAACATGAGAGAAGCTATTCAGGAAGAAGGAAAGTGTTTGTGGACTACCTACAAAACTCAAAAAACAAGAAAGAGGGGCAGCAACAGAAAGACTCAAGGAAAGACTGATGATGAATATGGACAACATAAGCAGTCTGGTTTTCTGGTCTTAGATAGTTTAAGCTGGTCTCTCAGATGTACCAAAGTGGTCTGTGTGTTGGTTGATACAAAAGACAGAAGGAAACCCGTCCATCAGGTTGTGGTGATGTGTGAAGTTGAAATGTTAGCAGAGAAAGAAAGATGGAAAAACAGACCAGACACTGCGATAAGAGACACACAACACATGCACACACACATACACACACACACACACACACAGAAAGGTTTGTACCATTTCTTTTCTGTTCTGTTAATCTAACCCTCCCACAAACCTGTTAACATTATGATATTTGAAGCTAAACAATCTAGTATTAAAGAACACTAAAAATATCTTTAGCAGTCAGTTATCATTATGTTTCACTATATTTATGAGGACATTTTGCTCCTCACAAGAAAACCTGCACACACACACACACACACACACACACGTCAAGATCAAATGTCTTTCACAGTGTCTTTTCATGTCATTTGCTTATATTTTTGCATATTTGTAAAAACATGGCTTTTAATGTTAATTAATTCATTTTTAATTAGTTCACTTTTAATTAATATGTATGCAAATTAATCAATTAATTACATTAATTAGATTAATGCTACTGTGGATTTCTCTGCCTGTTACCTTCGTGGCAAGACACGGTGGGCGTAACAAACTAAATTAAAAAGTCGTTTAAGGTGAAATTCCTATATACACACAAATCAAACAGAATCAACATGAGCTGGTAGCTAGCCAAAAAGATACTCTGGTATCTAGTTTACAAGATAACTGGTTAAGCAGGGAGACCAGCCGGTCTTTCAGCCTAACCAGGTCGATAATGTTCTAAAACCAACCAACAGCCTGGCCTGTTGAAGATACGATTAAAGCTGTTCTTCACCAGGAACTGCTATTTTATAATCTGTGTTCTTCAAACACACGGAAAACACTGCTGATATCTCCCTGGGATTGTTCCTCAAACACATTTTAGATGACTAAATAGAGGAACTTATTGTTTGAATAAGTATCATTAAAGTTATTAAAGTTCAAATGTGTACCTAAATGTGTACCGTACTTGTGTGTGTGTGTGTGTGTGTATGTAAGTGAGTGTGTGGTGAAATACATATTAGCAACAATCAGAAAGATTGTGATGGTTGGTCTTAATATGCTGTATATGTATGCCATGGTCAACAGGAAGTAGAGCAGTGTGTGTGTGTGTGTGTGTGTGTGTTTGTACCAGGCTAAAACACACCTCATTTAACATAATCATCTCCTCACCATTACCCCTGGCTGTCAAAACAAAAGAGAGACTCTGGAGAGAGAGTGTGTGTGTGTGTGTGTGTGTGTGTGTGTGTGAGACAGACTTCTTTCCCTGGTGATTGGTGCTAATTGTCTTAACGAATGTCGTGTCATGGCAGAATGCCAGTGAATGTGCCGTCAGCTGGTACTGAATGAACGCGACCACTAATTACTTTACTGGGTATGATGGCACGAGTAAGTATACAAACACACACACACACACACACATACAGGACGGTGGTTTTATCTTCATAAGTGTGGCATCACTGTGTTCAGTCTTTATCTTTTCGTCGTTTGTGTTGGTCTGTTCATGGCATATTTTCTGGGTTGGTTTGTGTGTAAATTGTGTTACTGTGTGTTTGCTGCATGCATCTCTCAGTAAGCCCAAAAATGAATGTGCGAGTGAGCTGGACAGACAAAAGTGTGTTTGTGTGTGTGTGTGTGTGTGTGTGTGTGTGTTTGTGTGGTTCCCAGGAATCAGACAGCTGCCTGGCGGATGTCTTGTAGAGTCCAGTCTCACTGGCATCCGGAGTGTGTGTGTGTGTGTGTGTGTTCCTGGCATAGTCATCAGACAGGACCTGCTACACTTCAGATACAGCACCATTAATCAAACCCATGAGAGACACAGAGGTTATGAGAGAAAGAAAGAGAACAGAGAGAGAGAGAGAAAGAGAGAGAAAGAGAGAGAGAGAGAGAGAGAGAGAGAGAGAGAGAGAGAGAGAGAGAGAGAGAGAGAGAGAGAGAGAGAGAGAGAGAGAGAGAGAGAGAGAGA
>JAZGTK010000657.1:41285-57348 GCA_036877625.1 Ambastaia sidthimunki
ACACACACACACACACACACACACACGCACACACACACACACACACACATGCGCGCACACACACACACACACACACACACACACACAGGTGCAGCTTCTTATTGCAGTTAATAGAGACTCTGACCTTTCAAAGGCAAGTTATCGTCTGTGTCCCAGAAAAAAACAGATCAGAAAAGGGAGGGATTTTAATCAAAGACAAACGCAACCAGTCACACCTAAGAATTTTAAAGGCCTTGTCTCCCTAAGTACCTGATCCCAAAGCATAAATAGTGTTTCTATGTGAAAAAACACACAAGGAAGTTTGCAAGAAACCGTGTTTAAGAGTAGAGTAACATTTTCATGACATTAAATGAAGACTCCAGTCCTCCATTTTACCAGGAACACAGCTGCATTTATAAGTGAACAGGAAGTGGTACGAGGACAGACCTTTGCAGCTCTCCATTAGTCTCCATGATTGAGGTTAGAAAACTCATGAACCCCATGTCCCAGAAAACTAGCACTGGGCCAGCCAGTTATCTCACTGGGTGAGGCCGCTCTTAGATGGTGCATGTGAAGATGGTTCGTATCCTTTTGCATTGTTGGAAGTGACAGCAGCTGCTGATAATTGACAGCGATGTTGTGGCAGCCTGCAGCTCTTTTGAAGGATGTTGGAGAAAGTTCTCCCTCCCTCGAGGGACGTTAGTGAAAGCGGACAGGAAAGGTTATAGTGGAGATCATGCATGCCTATGAAAACTTCTAAAGTTACTTGCAATAGAACAATCAGAGTTTTAGGACTCTAGGATTTCAAACTCTGAGGGGCTAAGTGTCCTATATTAGCATTAACTAGCTCACATTCGTTCTCGTCTTGTGAGTTAAAGGTCCCAAGTTAGAATTTTTTCCTAATGACAACTTTTAAATATACATTTAAATTTCATCTGTTTGTCAGTATATCAGAAAAGAGCGTGTTTGGATTAGTTTAATATGATTTCTACAGAATGAAAAGTGTTGAGAGAAACAGAGGGATCTGAACAGTACTTGAAGAGACACATACATGAATGCATGAACTAACCTTTTACTGTAACAAACTTGAGTTTGTTTTACTAGTAAAGTGGCAATTAAGAGTCAAATAGTCAAATACATCTTACCACAGTCAATGTTTACAGCTGCAGGGCTGAGAATGATGGAGAAAGAGGCCCCCAACCACACGTATACTTTTAGCAACTCATACACATGTTCTGTAGCTCTACTGGACAAGAGAAGAAATCAAATGTCCATTCACCTCAAAACTTACAAGCACTGAACATCTGTTTGTAGAATCCATATAACAAAAGACAAGAGCCAAATGTCCTATAAACCAAAGACACCAGCCAAAGGCCCTATAAAACACCCCCGTTTCGCTAATTTACAGTCCCTGCACATATATAATATTACATGGATTTCATTTGTGAAGTCTATACTAAGTCACGCATGCTCTCATTGGCCGCGCGGCTGCTAAGACGTGAGTCCCGGCGCCTTTTCGATGCGTTTAAAGATAATCACATGCAGCTGTGAAACTCGACCGCGCGTGATGCAAACGGACCTCTAATCAGAGCTCAAACTTACAGTCTTACCCACAATTCCCTTCTGCAATGTGTGCGTGCTGCTCTGAATTTTTATATACATACTGGTTTAGCTACAGAATTTGGTCTTAAGACTTGGACTCTGGCTTTAGCTAGAAATATATCTGTACGTATGATTCTCATATTCATAACGTGACAGGTGGTCACAGTCCTTGCGTTTTTAAAACAGAAAGCAGCAGTTTTAATCTTCCATTTGGAAGATTGGGTTAACTTTAGGGTTAACTTAACTTTACTACAATTCAATATTTAATTGAATAATGCTTTACCTTTGTCTCTGATTGGCTACGCTGCGGAGTGGGAGTGGCCATTTCAAAATGGTCTTCTAAACATCGCTGACAGCTGCCTGAATATTTTTCCTGTCTTTACACCCTCTCCTAATCAGAAGCATGTAAACAACCTTTTAAAAACCGTGACAAAAACAATACTGCAAATAAATGTGTAAAACACGAGCAAGGCAATAATTACAAGCTGTCAAAAAGCAGTTTGGGCTGAAGCACCATAAACAAGCAGCAAAGTATGTTTTCCACATCACTGGTGTTTTCATGGCTAAAGAAAGACACATTAATGATATTTTCCGTGTGTGATTCTGAAGTAGCTTTCCTCTTATTCTGGCTTCTGTTTTATAAATCAGCATATGATTACAAGACATGCATATTTATAAAAAATAAGTGCTGCACTCGTTCTATTTGCATCTGAGTAAACTATTGTTGAGAGCGGGAGAATTATTCTGGATATAGATATTATTATCCCAGAGCTTTTGATTAAACTCATTTTCATAATGCTGCTCATTTGTCTTGCCAAACATCATTTCAAAAACGCAACAGTCAGAGATTTGTCCCCTACATCCAGAAATAAGCAGTAACGTTCACTGCCGATACAGAGAAAGCAATGCAAATGTTTTCTGCTGATCTGTGCTGATGTAACATGTTACAAAGTACAACTTCAAAAACAACAGTTTATTAATAAACTCAATTTACTATTCAGCAACAGCTTCTATTATGGCTCAACCAATCAGAATTTAGGATTAAAACTATTCGTTACGTAAAAAACTGAAACCTCACGACGCAAGAGATCTGACGTGTTTAAAAAAAGCGATAAATATCGTTTTAACAGTTTAAACTGACTGATTAGTAAAAGAATCCCATTACAGTCCATAAAAACAAACTGGTATTTAGTAAGAAATTACGTTTTTGTTGTAACTCCTCTGTTGGCATTATCATGAGATGAATGCTTGTACTTCACATAGGAATAACTTTCATGTTTCATAAAAACAGCTGTTCATGTGTGAAATATCCCGCACACACACAGCTTTAAAAATACCAATCAGTCTGTAAATGTACAGACAGAAAATAAAAACACACTGTGTGTGTGTTTCTATCAGTCCTGGACTGAACATGTCACCAGCTGGGCGGCAAATGAGGACAGCATTTCAAAGAGACATCAGACGGGTAATATAGACATAACTGAGAGAGTCTGAGAGTGCGTATATGTGCCTCATTCTGGATGTCCATCATGTTCTGTTGTTGAGTGTTAATGTCTCTGAAAGAGGTGAGGGTGGCAGCGAATGTGTGTGTGTGTGTGTGTGTGTGTGTGTAGGGGACGCTCTGGAATCATTAGGTGTAATTGGTGTGAGAGGGTCTGTGTTTCAGTGAAATAACTGAACCTCGCCAGCCGCCCATCAATGCAGTCTCCTAGCAACCCGCTGTACCTCACTTCCTCACTATGACATCACAACGGGGTTCTGAGGCATGTTTTTGGAGTCCCTTTCTCCTCTCTTTAAATAACACTATGTATATTACACTACAGGCTGGATAATACAAAAAAACTGAAATAACATAAGAGTTGAGAGCTACAGATGTCACAGATGCAGGAAATGATATTTGTGGCATTGGCTATAAAGACTCTGCTCATATTTTGGCAGGTTAAGCCCTTTTGATCTATCTTTCACATCACTGTGTGCTGTCTGACTAATGCACAGACACAGAAAGATTTTGTGTAAAACATTCACTAAAGTCATAAAATCACTCTAGTGTAAACTGTCACATTAATTTACACATGAGTGATTTCATAACCCATATACAGTGAAACTCTCACTGCTTGTGTTTTATAAATGAAATCTAATAATCAAATCATTCTTCTGAGATGCTGTTTTTAAATGAACCGGTTTGAATCACTCTGTTCAATTACACTCTAGCGAATTATTTTTTGCTAGAAGGATGTTTCTGGATCAACATTTCTATAAACCAATCAGATTATAGGGGTGGAGCTTGAATGAGACATTTTGGTTGATTGACAGATTTTGTTCCAGGACAACAAAAATGTCTTCTCACGGGCAGCATTTCAATTTAATTCTACAACGAAGATGATGTTTGAAACCTGCATGCAGTCCTGCATTATGGACATATGAACAGAAGAACAGCCATAAACCTCAGGAAGAATCTAGACAGTTTGATCGTGCAGAAACATCAGCAGATACGCAGATGTTTTACCTTCTCATAGTAGCGCAGCTCGTAATCCAGAATGATGCCGTTGGGCTGCTCGGGCTGTGGCCATGACAACGTGATGCTCTTCATCGTAGAGCTGACCTGATGCATTATGGGAACAATGGATGGAGCTGAAAAACAGATAGCAGGAAAAAACGAGTGAAAAAAATCATTCCAAACAGGCTGTTTTTAAAAGTTAATTGTACAAGAAAACACAATGTAAGTTTCAGAACTGTCATCATCACTTAAACAAGATGAAAGAAGTGTTAAGATAAGAGGACCTGTGAACATTCAAATAACAGCCTGCCCACTGTCCTCCTTACTCAGTCTAACTTTCTATCATCCAAACTTCCATGTGATGCTTTTAAAATGGTGACTCAAGTAAAGTACCACCCTGTCTGAACCACAACCTCAGTCTCTCTCTCTCTCTCTCTCTCTCTCTCTCTCTCTCTCTCTCATGCTCTGTTGCCTGTCTTTGCTCCACATTAGCAATTACTGGTTGTGTGCAAACTCACACACACTCACAAATACACACACAGCTGAGAAGAAGCTGAGAGCTGAAATTGCTTTTCTGCAGTTTTTTAAGTTTTTTATCCCCATGTTGGGAGAGGATCCACCTTCTACACAGCACACCTCTCTCTCTCTCTCTCTCTCTCTCTCACACACACACACACACACACACACACACACACACACAGCAAGCTGCTATTTACTATTCCACACATTGTGTAGCAAAACTGAGATTACCACCCTCACAGTGTGTGTGTGTGTGTGTGTGTGAGAACTTTGTGATCAATTTTTAATTTTCTTATCTGAAGCACAGCAGAAGCTCCAATCCCCTTCCTTATAAACCCACACACACACACACACACACACACACACACACAGCTTTTCTGGTATGTTATTCATACACACATACCGACTTTAACAAAACCTCTCTAGGTTCGAGCTTTAAATTTTATTCTAACTTATTCTAACAATTTAATGTATTTTAATAATATAGAAATAGAAATATTAACTATTTCAAACTATTATTCTAATATATCACAAACAGACAAATTATTAAATATTACTGTGAATATTAACTATTCTGTTAAAAAAAACAATGGTTTAGACAACTTTGGGCTGGTAGTTCTGGTACTGCTACTGACCCAGAGCACCAGCAGCATGAAATGAGATGTTTTGAAATGGTTATTTAAGCTGATCTAGGCAGTTGTTGTATTATGACTGATGATCACTCTGCATGATGGTCTGTGTTTATGCACGCAGTCATCCACAGCTCAGTGCCTGAATATTTATTAACCGCTGCGGCTGGATGAGTTTTGTGTGTATCGTGTGTCTGCCGAGGTTCCTGTGTTCTCCTCCCTCCAGCTGGCAGAAATCCTCAACACTGACAGAGATTTGTGTCTCCTCACCCTTCAAACTCATCTCCCACCACCTTCTCTTCCTCACTTACAGTCTTCCTCACATCTCTCTGCCTCTGGCCCTCAACATTAATCATAGTCACACTTCCTGCCAAACTCACCAAAGACAAAGTAACAGACAGAGACAAAGAAAGAAAAACACAAAGACACCACAGATGAATTCTAAACAATGGTTTCTTGACTCGTATGGAGAAGGCTGAGGTAGTATCTGCTCTCTCACTACGTGCTCTCTCACGTTAGGGAAATGTTCTTGCAACCTAAAACTGTTAGCTGGGTGGATGATATTACCTCAAACATAAACACACTATGGGTATTTGGACTTTCAATGGACTATAATTGGGGGCGTACTAGCCCTCTCACCATCTAACATACTACTGTACATAGTATGCACTGCACAATTTAAGACGCAGCCCGAGGCTTGCACAAACAGCTTCCCCTTACAAACACACAATGCCTGCACATACACAGCCTGAGAGACAGAGAGAGAGAAAGAGAGAGAGAACAGCCAGAGAGAGAGTCTAGAAGAGATTAATAGTGTGTGACTGTTATCCAGACACTGATAGTATGTACTAGAGCCATAAAACCTGTGTGAGTGACAGCTGAATACATCTCACCCCTGCACCTGAACTCTCCTCACTAAAAAAACCCTCAGTCGTCTTCCACATCACTCTCTCTCTCTCTCTCTCTCTCCCTGCCGAGCGCACTCATTATTTTCTGCTTTCTGTTTCTCTTAAACCCTCTTGCCCTCTGCCAGAGCAATATTATATTTCACAACCACAAATCTAATCAGCTCTAATATTAAGCAAAACCAAAGTGTCAGCACTTCTTTCTCTTTAAGAGAACATGTTTACAGCGCTTAGTTGATATGAATCCAATATAAAGACTGTTTCTGTTTGTAGCCGTGTTCCGCCGCTATTGAATAAAGTGTCTTACAGCAATTCCAGCTCAGAGCGGCTTCCAAAATTCACTTACACTGCTTGATTGGGAAGAGTATTGATCTGAAACACTGCGATTCTGTCGTTTTCATATGGATGCATTTGACGCTTCTCCTCCAGCTGCTTTCTGTTCTTCTCTGGGGCTGGTGGGAGCAGTGTTTGCTGGTAATTGCTTTTATAGCCACTGGTCTATGTGTTTAGTCTCAGTGGAACGATTGTGGTTCCCACTTTAAACGAAAGAGTGAAAGTGTGAGAGAGAGACGCAGAGGAAAGAGAGAGTGACCATATAAAAAAATAATGCACAGCTGAGCAGGACTGTATTAAAATGCTGGTATTCAATGTTAATCCAGAGCTATTCTCAAATATCAGTACTGATGATATTATTATGAATATTAACTATTATGTTTATAAAAACAATGTTTTTTCACTGAATAGTGCTGTATGCTACTGACTCGGAATGAGCAACACCAGCATGACATGAGACAAGCTTATGTTGCCTGATAAGATGTTTGGAAATGGTCATTTAAGCTGATCTAGGCTGTTTTTCTCAGCAAGTGCAGTATTACATTTTTCGATATTGCTGTATGCCAATACTCCCATCCCAGAATCCCCCACACAACAACAGATGAAGCCCTGCAGGTGAGGGCAGAAAGTCGAAGATGTATAAATAAAAATAGCCTTCAGTTTCCTCCTCTGAGTGTCACAGGGATGAAATACAGCAGTTTACAAACATGTCTGAAATGAAATTGCTAATAATATGGGGATAAGAATCAACAGTCTGACAGTCCTGTTTCCTAACACAGACTTTTAAATCTCGCTGTAGATTACATCATATGTTGTCCATGCAGGCACATGCAACATAAATGAATACGGAAGGTCAAAAATCCACTAAGGAATTATGGGAGGACATTTCAACCTCTCAGCGATCAGAACACATATCACTGTACTTCCAAATGTTTTTGATATTTCCGAGTTTTTCTACACTTAAATCCAGGAGCCTGAGGAGTCTGTCACTGAAACAGATTTTAATGTACCGGAATGAGTTTCATTCTGACACTAAGTTGAGTTTCTGGACATTGTCTGTATCCATTACAGGAAAATGTCCAGTATTAAAAGAGTTCTCAGTATTCATCAGACAGGAGACAGTGAGCAGTTCATAGAGAGGAACAGTGCGAGGTCTTCAGAGGCCATTTCACTGAAGTGAGTGTTTAATACTTTATCATTCAGTTTCATGTGCTGATGGTCTCTATAGAAATGACAACAGTAGCATTGAATTAGTTCAGTGACACATGCAGCTCTGAAGTACATTCATAAAATCTGACATGATTTACTCACACTTTCATCCATTCATTCATCCATTCATTTATCCAGATGTAGATTTATGGATTCACAATTACACAAGACAGATGCTGTTTAATTATATTGTTGTCATGTGGAGACCTTCAGAACATACAGACCGAATGCTGAAATATTCAAACACTTCAGTGAAATAACCTCTGAAGACCTCACACTGTTCCTCTACATAAACTGCTCAGTTACATCTCAGTAAATTCATTCGTTTATCTCTGCATGCAGGTCATTTGAAACTCTATAGATTCTGACTCACATTAATTATCAATGTTATGTCCTCACCCATCACTTCTAATTCACACTGACCTCAGATAAACCTGAACTTTTATTAGGAGGAATGGATAGACTGGCAGATATGACAGACAGCTGAAGACTTTGGGCTGAAGTGTGTCACTTTTCAATGATGAAACACTTTCTCTCCCAGATAAATATTCACAGACAACTATATGTGAGTGTTTGTCAGACCGGTTTCAACTGAAAACAGCTTGCTGGTTTTTTGTGGCACTCTAAAGGCTCGTGCTTTTATGTTGCATTCATGCTTTTGAAAAGCTGACGAGTAACAACCTATAGACTATATAATGTGAGGTAACTACACCCTCCACGCATCAGGAAAGGTCAGTTCCTACTCCCACCCCACTCTTCCTGCCGAATGCCCCCAGACCGAGAGCAGCGGTCAGGGCTCGTAAATGCCAAACACTCGCTGGGAGTTTTCAGCTCCAAACCAGTGAACCCATCGAGAAACACAAGCGCCTCCGGGAGCAGAAAGAGCCTGTTATGCTGAAAATAACCATGATGGCTGTCACGACAGCGACGTTTCTCATTTTTCATCTCAATTACTCACTGGTTAAAAACTGCCCTGGTTTTTGGTGATATAAGGAGCTGTTCTTGACTTAAATTCAGTTCTTGAATTGAAATTCATTCTTGACAGATGTCATAGCACATGGCTAAAAAGTTGAACAGCGTGTATGTGCATGTACTCTTCTTCAAACCAAATCATCCACAAAAGTCGCCTGGCCCTCAAAAATGAAACTAAATCCTTATTAGGCTTTAATTAATTAGGCACGTTTGAAATACCTGCAGTGTCCTCGACACCCCAGGCCTGTGAGCTCCACACCTGCATCCTTCTTACATTTTCAGGCTCTTTCTACCCCGGTGGGCATTTCTATCAGGTACTAGAGCAGCACAATTACAGCTTACCTCCGAGACCCCTCCACACGGGAGAGCCCATTAACAGCAAAAGACTCATTACCGCTTCAGAAACGATAACAATGGTGACGAGAGCGCCCCTTAAACATCCATCCGTCAAGAGCGCCGTTTAACTGCCGCCCTACACGCCCAACGGCGGCCATTACAACTGCCTGTTAATCAGCTGTATTTACATCTTCTGTTCAGCTACACTCACAAGCAGAGGCAAAGAAATCAGTCACAACGTCTCTAACACAGTGGAGAACATTAGCTAATGTTCCCTAAAAGTTCTCTCAAGGTTATTCAAAAGGTTCTTGTGGTAAGATTTCTTTATTGTTATATAAATGTTTTTCTTAGAATTTAATGGAACACTTTAAAAAAAACTGTTTGCAATAACATTAGTACGTTTTGAATGCTTTTAAAACTTAACGTTTTTATTTCGAAACATTAGGGAAACTTCTTTACAACATAACCGTAGCTGTGGAGTTACTGGTGGTTTGGTGAGGAGATGGCAGGTGTCTGTGGAGTTACTGGTGGTTTGGTGAGGAGATGGCAGGTGTCTGTGGAGTTACTGGTGGTGTGGTGAGGAGATGGCAGGTGTCTGTGGAGTTACTGGTGGTTTGGTGAGGAGATGGCAGGTGTCTGTGGAGTTACTGGTGGTTTGGTGAGGAGATGGCAGGTGTCTGTGGAGTTACTGCATTATGATCAGAAGACACAGAACTGCCTCTCTGACTCACTTCAGCTGAAAACAACCGTCACACTTGGAGTGCCAATTATGCCAATTAACTCTAATTAAAACGAATCAAAACAAGCAAACGAACAGGTGATCCAGACACGACTCATCACAGTTTAACAGGAAGTGGAGATCACTTCCCTTTAGAAAACAAACCAACAGTGAGAGGAAAACGACAGACTTTCATTAAACGACTCTTCAAAACACAAAAGCTTTAAATAAAAACTTAATGTTCTGCCAAAATGTTAATAATGATTGACACTTCATTTATGCAGTTTGCAGATGCTTTTAAACAAAACAACTATTCGCCAATAAAGAAAGCAAACATGCTTGAATTAAGATTAATTAAAATCAACCTGAACACAACCACTAAATTTGGTAAGATTTCTCAAAAACAAAGCTTGAAATGTCATTTTGCCTCAAGTAAGTTGTTAGTTTTACTGAAAAACAAAAACGTTAAGCTTGAAAGTACAATTTATTGAGAGAGAGAGAGAGAGAGAGAGAGAGAGAGAGAGAGAACTGCCCACAACATCCTAGTACCCACATAGCAATATGCTACAAACACTCAACACTGTTGTATTATTATGGCAAGTTTTGGACTAGCAGGAAACACATTTTCTAGAGCACAGCCAAGGTCACAGGCTTGAGTCTCACAGAACACACACACACACACACACACACACACTGATAACATGTTTTTGAACACTGCAAAAAAACATTTTATATATAAATGTGTGTGTGTGTGTGTGCACTGCACTTAAAATCCAATACTATAAAACCTGTTATTTCCAGTCTGAAGCTCAGATTTCTGTCTTTACTCCAAAACGAAAGACCAAAAGTCAGTTTCAAATCCAAAATGAAGCTTCTAATCTACTGAGACCAGCAGAAATGCATGTTAAGATATAGCTGCTGGCAGGTTCTCTGTGTTTGGCTGCTTTTGTAGGTATAACTGACTGAAACAGACTCTATAGAGTGTTCACACATCTAAATAAATCCAAACACAAGCCATGTTCCCTGTTTGCCCAAGAGACAGAGGAAAACACTTTTGTCAATACAAGTTGAAACAGTTTTTCTAGAAATCTG
The DNA here is from genome assembly GCA_036877625.1 of Ambastaia sidthimunki. Classification (NCBI taxonomy): domain Eukaryota; kingdom Metazoa; phylum Chordata; class Actinopteri; order Cypriniformes; family Botiidae; genus Ambastaia; species Ambastaia sidthimunki. Next base: position 52,077 of record JAZGTK010000657.1, read on the forward strand.
TCTAAAACTGCTAGACACTCAGACTCACAATTTAGCTGATAAAGCTGATAAAAGGGGAAAAAAAATCTAGGGACAAGAATATGACAGTGAGTTTGTAATCTTGGTACAGTAGAAAATCATCCAGAACACCCTAGCAACCCCATAGCAACAACCCACAACAGTCTAGCTCACTGGCAGATGGCACATAAACCTAGTTTGTCTGTGTTACTTAACAAACAAACCAACAAGGAAAACACTTGTGAAACCAGAAAATCCTTGTGGCCGAGACTGAACACTTCCACATTCAGATACCCCTGCAAAGTAAATTACCCACCAGCATTCGCCTTGATCCGAGAGGGGCTGTCATAAAAACAGCTCAACAGCGTCACAGTTCTGGCCCTCCTCGATTTTAGGGCTGAATGTATTAAGAAACAGTGACACAATCGAGCCTGTTTTTCACACTGGCCCTGCTGCTAAAGATGAAAGAGTCAGATACCAGCGATATCGACAAACTTTTAACATCCCGACCGCAGTGATGTTTCTCTTACACCCTTCAGTGTGTGCAGTAAATCGAGACGACAGGAGAAGGGAGAGAGTACAGACAGAGAGAGATGGGCGAGCTGCAGAAATGAGAGCAGCACTCAGGGAAACGGTGAGGACACAGATCTTTTAGCGCAGGTCAAACTAGGTGATGTTTTCAATTTTGACTTCCTGCACAGTCCAGCGAGCAGCTCTGAATAGTGAAACTAAATGCGCTGCTCTTCATATCCTTCCATCAGGCTACTGAGGCCAAACTATCATTCAGGGTCTTTATAACATGAATGGACCTGAGAAACTAGCACGCTGGTCTGAAATCTGTGCTGAAGGTAGAAAAGTAAGTGGTCGAGTTGTACAAGAACATTTAACAAAAAACTTTTACTTTAGAGTTGAAGAAGCTTTGGAAATATTGGCTCAAAGGCTACATTTGCAATGTCCGCTATAAAAACACCTTGCCAAACTGTTTTAGCTTAAACTACCAGTTACAACCACAAAAAGAAAACAATTAAAATCCTATTGCCACTTTCATACTGGTTTAGCGGGTCAACTATCATGCATAAACACTAGTCACGTAGTTCTACCTGCAACAACAACCACCTTAACAGCCTATGTCAGCAACAGACCAGCACTAAACTAGATACAACTATTTAAGACCATCTTGGAAATTAGGCTGGTCAAAACCGATCTCAGCTGTTTTTTGTTTTCTTCTTCAGTGGTGGTGGACTGTACTGATCTCATACCTCATTTAATCTAGCATAATCTTGTGTGTCATCACAAAAGAGCGACATCTCACCAGCCTGGTTGGTGGTGATATCTATGGACACGTGCTGAGCAGGATACGGGCTTTTGTTGGTGACTCCATTCACAGCCTGGATCTCAAACGTGTAGAGCGTGTGTGCCAGAAGGTTACTGATGAAGACTCTGGTTTCTGTGAGCCCCAGCTGGTGCGGAACGAATTCCACGTTATCGTCGCAGTGAGAACACGAGCGAAGGTCCGCTTGGCATTTCTTACACACGATATTGTACACGACGTCGTCGCGGCCGCCCGTCTCACGTGGGGAGTGCCACTCCAGGGTTACAGAGGTCTCGTTCACGATGGAGATGACGTTACGTGGCCCGGATGGAACACCTGAAAAAAATACGAGAGAAGAAAGCAGGATGTCAAGCACACTGAAAAGTGCTGGTGCTAATGGAGGGCGTTGATTCTTAACGCCCAGAAACATGAAGAACGTGTTTTTTCAAGAGAGATGACAGTAACATTTGTGCTCGTCTCGGCTCTTAAAATTACAGTGTTGTAATTACAACCCTGTGATTCCATTTATTCAATTATACTAGTTTCTACAATTGAATAGAAAATTACACATTTTAGCTTCATTTGCTGAAGTGAGAAACTAACGCCTTCAACAGGAGAGATAATTACAGTGATACATTTACAACAAAAGAATACAACATGAGGAACCATATATCAGGATGAGAGCTCTTCTCCTTTATGGAGATAAATGGAAATCAGTTTTATCACTACTGTAAATGTTATCTTACTGTAAATTCATCACTCAGCTTTTCATTTAGAACTGAAATAACTGTACCATGTGCTGGACGTGTGTAGATGTATTAATACCTCATCAAGGATCTGATATGTATAAAAAAATTAAATTAAAAAATCCAAAATATAGACTTTATGTCTGCCCCATTTGAAACACCAAATATTATCAACAATCTCTAAAGTGAAGAGGAGTCAAAACAAAAAGTAACTAACATCAGTAAAACGCTTCAGTACTCATTCAATTATACTATTGACAAGTGCAACAACTAAAGCAACAATTTTGTCTCTCTATCGCCATCTCTGTTTAAATCATAAAATTGCATGTTACTTTACTTACCTTTTTTTTACGTATGTAAGTCAAGCTGACATTTCCCGACAGCTCAGATTATAAATCATTATTATAAACCTACTGTTGTGAAGTTAAGGAGACTGTGCATGTACTTATAAACAAAAAACAGTTATTATTTACCTAAAAAAATCTTCAGCTTTAACAAAGATGATCTGATTTGTCAATCTTTGCCATGTGGTTTAAGTTATTTTGATCTCAGCACAATAAAGAATGAAGCTGTGTTGTGTTACAGTCTCACACTGATGTGTCACTGTTTATAATGATCACGCAGAGTGATGGTCCCCGAGTGCCTGTACATCAGCTCTCCTCTCAACACTGTGAGCCGGACTAAAGATAACAACACACTTTTAATAATGACTCTTTATCAGAACCTCCTGTATTCACTCCAACAGCACTGCAGCTGCAGGGAAAAGCCGTATTGTGTTTCTGATAAAGCAAAGACTTCCCCTGAGAACATCCGGCCAGGAACTGAGCATTTACAGATCGCCCAGAGGGTGTGATGTTACCTAAGACCACATCAGAACCATAGCAGAGCCGGAAGAAAGTTCTGGAACGAATGTTCATAGCCGTCAAGGTCTGATATTCGTAAAAAAACTTCCATTAAAATACTTCTGAGTGAGTTCTCCTTGAAACATCAAACCTGTGGATGTGAGTTGGGAGTTGTGGTGAGCACACATTCCAACAGCTGAAGTAAGAGCCGAAAGATTTCACTCAGACTGGAACACAATGAGCTATTGTGCAGGAAAAGCCTCATGGGATAGATCTGGAGCTACTGGGACCCTAAACAGGGAATGCTGATGACAGAAGTGACCTCGAACTCTGGTGACTGCACTGGTTACACATCACATGGATAAAGACTGAAGTTCACAGACAGACACATGGAACCTTCACAATATTATCATATGATATACACTGACTGCTTATAATAAAGATGAGATGGAAAAATACATATGGTTGGTCATTACAACTGCTAAAACAAAACTGGTGCTGGCTTAAGACTTTTTCACAGTACTGTACACACACAGACATAAAGTTATTTATAATTAGATTTTAATCAGATAATACATTTGACTATCAACAACATTTATACATACCAACATTAAGTTAATAGTTCTCTATCTTGTAGTCAGGTGGCATGTTTTATAAATACTAGGTAGTGTGAGGCTGGATAAAGCCATGGACATTTGTGCTCTGTTAGCAGGAGCAATTCATCCAGACTCTGCGCTGGTCACTGTCCAAACAGCAGGGCTCTGCTTACAGCACAGTTACCAGCTAAAGCAAGTTTGATGAGGTGCTAGCACAGCAAAGATGTCTTCCTCACTACAGCTCAGAGTCAGAGTTAAAGCAAGAGGGGAAAAAAGATGGAAACGAGAGAAGAAAAGAGAAAAGAGTGAGGAAGAAAAGAGGAGGTGGGCCATTTCTGGAACTAGGCCAACTGTGTGTGCGTGTGTGTGTGTGTGTGTGTGTGTGTGTGTGTGAACAGAATGAGGCCATGAGATACAGCCAGTTCTAACACAATTAACCGGTTCCCAAAGGAAACCACAGCACAGTATGAGCAAGTTCATTACACACAGGCAAAGATCACTATAACTGACAGCTTTATAAAGATCTGCATCAGCATGCAAACCTCCCGTATGCATTTATACATGCGTGAATCTTCACAGATAAACAGTGCAACTCAACAGCAACAAACTTTCCCTGAAAACAGAATAAAGTCCAGCGCCCCCTGCAGGCCGAGAGGAGAAGCATGCTGAGATCACACACTCACTGACTGCCTGATGCATACTCCATACAAAAGCACTTTATATCAAAGCCAGCATACAGACTGTTCTGGTGAAAACAAACATGATTGGTCACCAAAAGCCACTGTAAGTGTGTTCATACTGACAGCCCAGATCTTGTTCTGCATCACGTCCATGGAATTATTCTTTTGCTTGTGTTAATGAGGGTGCAGACACACACACACACGCACGCACATATACAGACACACACGCAAACGCAAACACACACACACACACACACACTTTGTTATGCTCTCTACAAGATTAAAAACAAATCCTGCAAGTGAGTTTCAAAGGCTCTGTGATGAGGATGAAAGAGACACACACTGAGCAACTGTGACAGACTCATTTTAAAATTGAACGTCTCAGGAATCGACTGTCTGTCTCTCTTTGTCTCTTTTACCTTTGCAAGGGGTCAAGCAGACCTCCGGCCAAACGTCCTGTCTGAATGATGAGAATGAATCATTTAGCATAACAGACACAATTACTGAGCTTAAATTCTTCAATTCTCACTGCAGTTCCTCACTACAAACTAGTAAGACATGCAATCACACAATTAAAAGTCTGATGTACTGTGGAAACATTTGAAAGCTTTTTTCAAGAGAAGAACAGCAACATAATTCTATACTCATCTGTGTGCATGACTGCACGATCTGCACAAACTGTTTCATCACAGAAACCTGAAGATCTCTCACTCTGTGACTCAAAAATTGCATTTGGTTTCAAGAGATCTTTTTTTCACCCAAAAAATGTACAAAATACTCAGAAACGTACAGTCGTGCTCATGCACTCGTGTGTGTGTGTTTGTGTGTGATGGTTTGTACCGCCGCAGAAGACAGCGAGTGTGTGATGTGTGTGTGTGTGTATGTGTGTGTGTGTGTGCGTGTGTGTACTCAGGCTTAAGCTGAGAGTCAGGCGACAGTGTGAGAGGATTAACCACAGCAAAGCAATTACACTGCTGTACAGCCCCACTGAACACACAACACTGACTGCAGGTCAGCCGCGAGTGAGAAACATGTTCTGCTCTCTGAGTGCCGTCGCTTCAGTGCCGTTATATCTGAAAGTGTACACACACACACACAC
>JAZGTK010000658.1:0-57343 GCA_036877625.1 Ambastaia sidthimunki
TGTGTGTGTGTGTGTGTGTGTGTGTCCGTGTGTTAAGGCAGTTTTTCTTTGTAAACATGGTGTCAATCTGTCAATATGTTTATCATCTTTTATTAAGCAACCAATAAGAAATTCTCTCATAAGGGTTTTCTTAATGGGCACAAGGTTGTAGCTACTCAAGAACAATTTTTGCACCTTTTTATAGAATTATGACGCATCATCACACAAACGTTTCACATTAAGGAGGAATTTCCGCGTAATCGAATCATTAACGTTCATTTCTAGCAAAGAATGAGGCTGATAATGATTTTCAGTACAGTTGCACTAATTCACACTAAATGCTCATAAGGAGAATATTTTCTTGTGTAATTATCATCAGTGTAAATCATTTTAAAACCATTGGTGTTTATGGGGCTTTTTCATTGAACAAAGAAAATGTTAGAGATTGTAAATAAACCATATTTTTACTATTTGCTGAGACAGAAAAAATAAATGCATAAAAAAAAGAAATGATGTTAAATGGTTCTTCTGAATGCAGCCTACAGCATTCCAGTCTGTGTATAAAATATATATCATGTATTGCTGACTTGTGTACTTAGTAATTTAGTAATGAGTCAGTATACTTGTGCTAAAATTAAGTATTTTATGTAACAGTGTGTAACATTATATGTAGCATTTTATGTAACACAATGTGTTACATAAGGAAGACTGAGATATGTTGTCACACTTTTTTACTCCAGTAAATAATATCCCAGGGTAGATTTATGTCCAATTCAGTATGGAAACCTTTCCTAAAGACTTTTTCACTCATTTCCCAGGACATAAAATGTATAACTTGAATATTCTGTAACTCACTTTGGATAAAGGCGTCAAATGTGTAAATGTTGTCATACTATTTGGAGTATATTGTTGAAATGGGAATTTGCCATGTAACAATTATGAAACAGAGCAATTCATGAAACAGGGGAAGGTAAATATTAGCCATTACTTTACCAACAAATAATGTAATGTATTAAATGTATACATTTAATGCATACCCTGGGTGAAAATGTGAGAATTATCCCTAGTCTCTCATATCTAACAATCAGAAAGCAAGCAGAATAAAAGCTGAACATTAAATCAGAAAACCCAAAGGTCATGTCTTATCATTCATACAGTCCCTCATAGGTGGGGGGCTGTAGCACCACCCTCACGACACAACATTATGGTGCCGTCTAGCGGCCAGAATTAATTTAACACTTAATAATCACAGGTCGTCTCTACATGCGCTTTATTATTGGATGATTAATAAAGTGGGAGGAGTTTGACACACAGGTGACATTAGTTTAAACGTGGCATTATTTTGTCACGTGGTTGGTCAACTTTCACACCTATTCGTTGCACAACAGTATCACTTAAATGCTTTGTTTTGACCCACACGTCTTTTGCTTTGCTTGGTTAAATGTAACCAAGTAAAGTAGTGATTATATTTATAATTTCGACATAAGTGTATATAAATGACAGGCAGAAAGTTTAGGGCTGTGGTGGATCTGATGAAAGTCCCCGAGCGCGAGTTAATGGGGGATATTTTATTGCACGAGAGCGATGAACCATCACTTCCAGTTCACGTGACTATCGGTAAATTTGTCCGGTTGGAAAACGGGCAGTACGTCGATACCGAAGACGGAAATAAAGCTGTTAAAAGACGCCAGCTGGCGAACGCAAAAGAGAGACTGCGGGTGAGTGCAGCACGTTCTGGTGACGTTGTGCTCTAACGTTTGTGCAATGTTGCCCCCTTTTGGATGGCGAGGTTTTGCAGATTTACAAAGCTTTATAAATTCTGTTTCTTTACTGTTTTTTTCTTACTACTTATTTCTGTAATTAATTCAATGTAACCATTGTTTCCATAACGTCGGCCTTGATGTTTTTAAATATTAAACATTTAAGAATAATGTTTAACTCTCACATTGACTCTTCTTTAAACCATCATTGAATGTTGATCGTTCAGACACTAACTGCTAGTTGTAGGTGCAATGTAGGGGGCTCGTTTCCCTGTTATTAGCCATTCATTTTCTTTCCTTTCTGTTCCTGGAACCGTCCTCTTTCAATGCTTTTAAAATGTGTTTCTTTGAATGCTAATTCCTGGAACTAGAATGGAAATCCTCTTTAATAAATTTTGACAGGCGATCAGTCGTATTGACTAATGGCCAGGCTTGCATGGATAAGCTAATTGTTACAATTATAAAGCTCATGCTTTTTCTAAATAGAGGCTCTGATGGGGGGTAGATGTACTATTCGCAATTATGCAATGAGTTTCATTTATGATGCATGTAAAAACTAGGCGATTTCTCAAAGGTTCATTCACTAGTCAAATGATGGCCATTCATTCGTGAGTCTCTGTACTGTTAAGTGTCATTGAAAGTTACAGCTTTATATATGATCCTTATATGCATATGTGCTTGTTTAGATTTTATAAACGCACAAACACAGTGTTGTTTTGCGACATGTGCAGGATTTAGCATATGAATGGTGGACTTACAGTTGTCTACATGTTAAGCTTGGATAAGAGTAGGTGTTTTTCTTAGCTTTGATTAAATTGTTTACCCCCAAAGTAAAATTTTGTCATTTACTTTTGTTTGAGCTTGTATGTCTGAAGTTTGTATTATCCACAAAAAATGGTTTTCAATTAATAACTGATTGTCTGTTGCTTTGTTTATTTACAGTATATGAACCTGCTGTATGAAATATGTAGATTAAAGACAAATATGTAGATTAAAAGCTACCTTTACAATACTTGATTTTCTTTGGTTATTCTGGAACTTGACAACCCCATTCACTGTTATTTGGAAATAAAGAGCAGCCTTCATTTCTCCATTATAAAGGGTTGAATTAAATTGCAACTTTTATTTTAAAACGCACTGTTCCCTTAAAAAAGACCTTAAAATGCTGCTAATAATTTATCATGCACTGCTTCCCTCAGGTAAGGAGCCTGAACGGCATGTTCTCGTACCTTCGGCGTATCGTGCCAGTGATGCCACAGGACCGAAAGCCCAGCAAAGTGGACGTGCTCAAAGCTGCCACAGAGTATATTCATCTTCTGTCTGCTGTCCTCAATCACAGCTCTGCCAGTGTGAGTCAAATTCTGATCTGAATTAAACCCGCACACTGAAACTGAATCAGTTCCCTTTGCAATCTGGATTCTGTTGTAAGAACATGCTTTCACTACACAGAACAGTACAGTACAGCCATGTCTTGTTTTTGCAGGGAGGTGGAAATTCTGATGTTTTCCTAGAGACTGGAATCAGTTGTTCAAACATGGAGGCCGGCTGCTCTGATTTTTGGATCATGGAGGATGTGAGTGCTTCAAAATGATCAGTTTTAAAAGTGTGTGGAAAAGGAAAAATTTTGCACTCGTTTTAATTTGGCAGATGCTTTAATCAGCGGTGAGTTACGCACAAGAGAACATTTAACAACAAGAGACAACAAGCCTGGTCTACAAAGCTACACATAGGGTCTACAATAGGGTATTGCAGTGGTCCAGTACTGAAGATCTGGATTAATCTGGATTAAAGCATCTGGCAAATGTGTGAACATGGATTTACATTCATTTACAAGTGCTTTCAAAATGGAATTGGGGATTTCATTATAAATAGTTGTAACATTATGCGTTTGTTTAACCAATCATCTTTGTCTCATTCTCAGGATATGGAGTCTATGTCAAATCCTTTTCTGTCTACTGAAGTCAGTGTGACTGCTCCACTGGTAACCACGGCGACAGGAGAAGATGATGACATGGATCTCGGCAACATGACAGTACAGTGTGTTGTACCAATGTATATTGTTCAGGTCGGTTCCGACCCAACTGTGGTAACAGGTTTACCCTCCCCATAGAAGCCCCCCTCAATTTTCCTTATTCTCATGGTGCCTAAATTAAATACATTTTGATTTTTCTGTATGTGCCTTTAAGATATAAGATTTATGCTATTTGTGCAGCCCTGTTTAATGATATGGAAATATTTTGTCAGCTGTTATGAGGACTGATGGTTGACAGTTAAACTGAGCTGTAGTGAAATATTTTCTTATTGCAGTGTACATTTAAACTCCCCTAAGACTATAAGAGATAAATTAATAAAGGGTTTATTTATTTTGAAGCTCTGCAGCTATATATGAATTAAGATTTACACAATGTAATAAATAGTAAAGTGTTTAACTGTGTTGTTTGTTTTATACAAATGATAAATTTAATACCAGTAAATTAAATGTATATTCTTTATATTCTTTTCATATTAATCAGGTCAGTGCTTTATGCCTTCCTCATTCTTATAAGAACTGATTATAAACCATTTCAACTTCACAGTTTGCCTAAAAATAAAAAATCTTAAATCTGTTTGGGGTCTTAAAGGGGGAATAAAACGTGTATGTATAAGTCCACCCCTGAAATCAATATCAACAAGACATAAAGGTTAAAGAGTGAGAATTTGTTGTAACATTTAGCCATTTTTGTTTTGCAATTAAGGCATTTTTGTTTGCTTGTAATACAAGTAAACCACCAGCAGGTGGAGCCAATGCGACGCTTCAGAATTCCGCAGCTGCATCTTTCCGTAGGCAAAGACATCTAGAATAAATCTGTGATCCGATAATTACACGATATTCAGTCCTTGGTTGAAAAAACGATAGATTTTCGTTTAATCGATTTTTACTAGCATTTTAAAATACTGCTAGCGAACAAACTAAGCGTGTTTCTTAAAAACACGAGCAGGAGCTTAATGTAGACATTAAATCGCGGAGGTCATGAAGCTGGCAGGCGTGGTCGTGGGCTGGTCTTGCCATCAGTAAACGTCAAAAAAAAGGCGAGGGGATGCGGAGGTCCAAGACAACACAGACCCAAAACAATACCATTCACACTGGAAAACGACACTGACCATCGATTGCTTGGTGCACCTGTTTGTTTTGGACGCATTGCATTGCAGCGTTGTATTGTGAATGCGCGGATAAAGGACAAAGAGGGGATGTTGTAAGGTAAGCATCCTTTATTCTCTCTGTTACTATTTACAGAGTTTAGTGTACAATTGAAGCGGAGATTTAAATGGACGCAGGCTTGTATTGACCCAAACGTGCATGTGAATGTATGAATGAAGGAATTTTGGTTTCAATGCATCTGTCACGTTAATGGTCACAATACCGCTTATGTGAAGGTGGACTGCCATGATATTGCATGAATATGCTATATAATTAATTACAGCTCTGTGATTTAATAGCCAACACAGCATGCATGTAAAGAAAAACAAACCACATTCCTTTATAGGTAAGAATAGTTTATAATGGAAATGATTTATTTGCTCTGATCTGTTTTTGTTTTGCTGAATTAATCGGAGGCCCCGGGGCCTTGTTTCAATCTGAGCATTAATTCATAGATTATAAGAGTTATGTTATAGGAACGATTCATCAAGTTTCAGGAAAAGCTATTGTTTGAGTCTAATGGGGGGTTGCCCTGTTTTTATATACGCAGTTTATAAGTAAGATCGTGTAATTGTTTTATACCAGGCTGTACGTCGAGATGGGCTTTGATACTTAGTTGCACGCCATGCATTCCTGCAAAATCATAAGGATGGGCTCGATCGGTTCGGGTTCTTGTCACTGATGCCCAGAGGCTGAACCCCGCCGCGGCGGCTGGTGCTGATGTTGCCGCGCCAACACCTGCTGTGGCTATAGCACTAAAACCACGAGACGGCACGTTTTAACACTGCGTCCATTAAAGTGCATATGAGCAAGAAACGGCATCTTCAGTATGTTTTAAGCAATAACAAATATATAGAAATATATCTCCGATCTCACAGCGGTTATAGGGATGTTGTTTTCCAGCAGAAGTGGGCGTGACGGATGAGATTTCCCCCCTGGCAAATGAGCCCTGGAGATGAAGGGCGGTGCAGCCCTGCCTGTTCAGTCTCCTCCAGTGATACAAACCATGGCCAGATAATAACCCGAACCTTTTAATTAGGCTTTTCTCTTTTATTACCTTTTGAGTTCAGTATTAAAACAGTGTTGCCATGTGAGATCCAATGGGAACATTAATTCATAAAGACATTAATCAACATTTTTATTCTAAAGTACTGTATTTATGAAGTTGTTGTATTCATGAAATTATAACGCACTTTTGTCTCTTGTGCTGACTGCCTGTTTTACTATAATCCACAAAGGATGCAACAAGTTCATTTGTAGGAAATGATTAATCATAGTTTAGATACCACAGACACAGTTTACAGTATGATAGTTCACTGATGTAGGTGAAATGATACAGTGCTGAGCGACTGTCTCATCGTTTAAGAACAGAATTGCATTTTCACACGTTTGGCTTATGGACTTAGTCTGGCATCAGGAGCAGAATCGATATTTTAAAAAGTGGATGAGGACACGTCCCACTGGTGTCCAACAGCAAATGCAATTTTATTGGCGACTAAGCCAAACGTTAGTTGCTTTTTAACATGTATGTTCTCATGTATCATGATGCTGAAATAAATGCATCCAGACCCACCACAACTAAATTAGAAAACCCATTTCAAATCAATCAGGCATTACTTTAACCATTATGCATCCCCTTTATACATTCTCTCTCTGTCTCTCTCGCTCTCCCCCCATTTCTTAAAAGCTTTAAGATCTCTCTGTGGGGTGGGAAGCCTTCATCCGGTTGGGAAAGCTCAGTTTCAGACTGATCAATAAATAGCAGACACATGTACATGTTTTTTTGCGACATCTTTCTACATCTCTCCCCAGAACGGCATGAAAAGGCTGCTGTAGCAGAAGACAGGCCGTGCATTTGGAGATTAGAGTCTGAATTAAAGACAGGCATGTGTACTGGGGATGGATCACTGTGAAAGCAAAGTGACTTGATTAAATTGGATCCACTAGAGTAGAAAGCTGTGTCTGAAACTGATCCAAGGAGCCAGTGTCTGGATCCAGGGAGGCCTCAGCCATTATAAAGCCTCCCCAGAGAGAGGGCCTCTGAGTGGGGTCCCAGAGCACCTGAGCCCCCTGCCAGACGACCAATCAAAGATGCTGTGACTGTTTGTCAACTCATACATTCATTGGATGTTTTAGTGATGCATCACTTAAATATTTTAGATGAACATTTTCTCTATGACACAAGCTGAATTTTATTAGACAATAAGCTTAAATGATACTCAATAGATACATAAAGAAAAATATTTTTGATGCCTCCCACTCTTTCCACAAATGCATGAATCATTCATATTTATACTGCAAATGGTAGGATGAATAACCCAACAAATTTTTAATACAACTAAAGGTTTATGTAGTTGATTCCTACAGCAGATTTAGTCCCACCCCAGATTCACCCCATTTGATGATCTGATGCTGCTATATTGGGCTGCTTAAACAAACAGAGTAATGTTTTACAAACACCACAGTGCCACTTTTTGGGAAGTAAACCAATAAATGGCTCACTTGTAGCCCTCTCTGCACATGAAATTGGGCAACAGGAAAATATTTCTTCCTTTCTATCAAGGACCTTGAAATCATCATTCATGCATTGATTTTAAACATAGTTTGTGCTATATTTGTATTATTCTTTATTTTAGTTTTAGTCTAATTTCCTCTGTAAAGTACTTTGGATCAGCTACAGCTGTGTAAAATTTGAGCTACATAAATAAACTCTATTTCAACATTGAAAACAGAACCTTACAGCAAATGAATATAAGCAAGTTGATAACATTACATTTACGTTTAGCATTTAACAGATGCTTTAATCCAAAGACTTACAAGGTGAGGAAAACAAAGACATGATAATTTGTAAGGAGGCAATAACATCAGCCGTACACTGTTGCAGTTTTACCAATATAAATATAAAGGTTAAATAAATGTTTTCAATGAAATTCAGGCTGTTGGTCTTCAGGTAAGATCTACCATCAGTCACCTGTGTTATACGTTCTAAAACAGTGCTAGTGTAATATACTGTAATAGCTATTACAGCATCAATACAAAAGGATTCTCTTAATGTAATTTCATAAATAGACCTTGGTTGACTAAACAAGCAAACAAACCGATCAATTTTACTAATGCACATAAAGAACTATATGTGTTTTCTGCTCTGTAATTGCGATGCACTACACAGCCCTGTTAAGGGCACTTAAATTGAGTGTTTGGATATATGTGACAGTTAGTCCGGCCCGTCATGTGACTCTGGGTGTGGCGTGTAGAATTTCTTATCTAGCACATGCAGGACTGCCTGCGCCCGTTTGTGTGTGTGTGTGTGTGTGTGTGTGTGTGTGTATTATTCATGCGTGACCGTGAATCTTCACATCAACATATTTCTACAAATTCTTTTATCCTCAGTGATCTGTCAAAACAAATAGTAATTGACTAATTTCTATATTCTCTTCTTTTTTTGTCTGCCCTCATCCAGCCATCTCGTCTGGTCCTGCTCTGCCTGTCCTTTACTTTTCTTTGCTCTCTTTTTCTTTTATCTTTCTATTCCTCTTTCTCTCTCTCTCTTACGCTGGGATAAGGAAGGATGAGTACCTCCCCCACCCCTAAAGGGACCCCAGTGATGCACAGTCCTGTGGATGGGGAGTGTTTGGAGGGGGAGATGGTTCAGTCTCCCCAGCAGTCCACGCCATCCAGCAGCCTCAAAAAACGTGTTTCAAGTCTCCTGCAGAGCCCAGTGAGTAACAAGCAGTGCAGTTATAACAACTGAAGCCCCTATATTTGAATCTGAGCAGTCACATGGGTTTGTGTTGTTAGCTTTAGGAGCTAATAACAAACGGCGTACTCATTTTTTATGGGACAACAAGCTACTCATCTCATGAAGCCACGTAACATAAATGGATAAAAATTACAGTATTATTTTATGGTATTCGTTTATAGTCATTGGTCATTAGTATGAAAACTGTATATTTAGAGTTTATTGCAAAATATTTAAAATATATTAGAAATATGATTACATCTTGATTACATCGTTTGCAGTGCATTTTGGGAGTGGGCGGTTGTTATTGTTAAAGGTGACTTCTGATTGGTGGACCTGTCTTCAGGGATTCGGCTGTTAAACACTTTTTTAAATGATGCTGAAATCACACTGGTTTGTGGCTTTTACAACATACATCACTTACCAACCTCAGTCTTTAAATATTACTTGCAAAAACGAAGTTCTCAATGAAGAAATTGTATGTGATTTTTGCCTTAGGAACCCCACTGTTGTGATAATGTGTTTGCGTAAGTGAGTTTTCAAGTGGCCAATATAAGCCCTCAGAAAGGTCATGGAAAATGGCAAATCTCTCATCTGCAACGCGTAAGACCCATTTTCATCCACCCCTTTTAATCGCTCTGTTCTGCGCACCCGTTATTGTCCTGCGTCCAGTCCGTATGCCCTCTACCCCCTTCCTCCTCATTAGGTTCCCAAAGATATGATTATCAGAACGGCTCAGATATAATCTGCCCTGAATCACCAATGACAGCTGCAGCTGCAGAGAGACAGAGGGAAAGAGAGATAGAGGGAGAGCTGGGGAGGAGAAAACACAGATAGTGGCGTGAGCTCGAGCTGTTGGTGCAAAACAAAAAACACAGAATGGAAGAATGTTGTGAATGATGACAGAAATGAAGAGGTCAGTGTTTGGTATGAAGACGACTGAGTTATTCTTGCCCTGTTGTGGATTTTTGGAAGTACTCCAGCAGTATGCGTACAAACGTATTATTTTATCTGCTCTGTATTAATCTGAGGAAGAGATGTGTGTGTTTGTGAGAGCTGCTTTCAGTAGTTAAATATGTGAGTTCACAGGAAATTAGTAGTGCCATGCAATGGGACATGCAAAACTGTATTAATATTCTGTTCTCAATCTCAAACCCTAATAATTAAATATCTGTAGTGGATTGTTGCACAAACTTACTCAGACTTTATTGTGTAGATATTTACAACCTTAGGCGTGGTCTGTGAGTTGCTTTTTGTAAACTACATTTTTAAAGACATTTAAAGTTAAACTACAGCACGATTAAACTATTTACATAATGAATTATGATTAGTCTTCTGTCTTGCGTCTATTTGCATGCAGAGTTGTGATTGGTCATGTTATTCTAACATATACTTAGCCAATTATAGGTGTGTGTACTCTGCAAAGATGGTGTGAGGTTTCTTGTGTTGTGCTGAATGTTGTTAACATGATTTTTTGCACTGGTATTTCCTGCAGGAAATGCAAATCTAGTAATACATGCAGCTACAGAGACTACATGGAATTGCTCCATAGTAGATTTAAAATGTATTTGTTACACCGCAGGATTATTTAAATGAGTGCAATAGAGCAAATAGGTAAATGAAACGGCCTTTTGACCAATTACTGTATCTAACATTATACTTTCCCTAGTATATTTATATAAATTGTAACCTAAAATCTCACAGTTGATACACTATTTAAAATATTCTTTAACTTTAGTACCTATAAACTTTATTTTGTCCCTTATATGTAGGTACACTGTGTAGCAGAATATTTACATTTGTTTATGTGTTTAAGTCCTTCAGAGAGGAGCTGGATGTGTTGATCCAGGAGCAGATGAAGAAGGAAGGAAGTTCTTCCAGTCTCTGGGCTCTTCGACAGATCGCTGACTTCATGGCTAATCACGGGTCACCCGCCACCCTGCCTGTCACCCCATCCAGTGAGTAACCCACAATACTGATGTCCTATCTGAACCGTCATACTGTTACCATACATACCAGTGCTTAAATATGTGGGCTGGTAATCTTGAGGTTGTAGGTTTGAATCCTAAAGGGATGAATTTTAAATTATCTTTATATATATTGTTTCCTTCAATTACCTCAACTGGGTGTTCGTCCCTGTAATAAGTGCATACCGTCTATATACCGTCTTCTGCTGAATGACAAATTGGTGACATTTATTTTTATTGATACATTTAAGATTATTTTTCCACGTTACTTACACCGGATAGTAATTTTTACACTTCAGTTCAGATAAGTACAACTTTTAATTTACAGTGACTGATAAAGTCATTAATCATAATAAAAATATGATATTCTTCATGCATTATATGTAAATAACCCCTGTGATGTCACATTTGAAATGTGACACAACAGCTTTGCTGGACAAGTCAGAGTTTAGTTTGCATTTCATTGATCACATTTAAATTAGGAATTTGATTCAGCAGATAAATTCAGTTGTGCTGAATCAGATCTGTCACTTAAAATCTGATCAAACTAACGTTGCATTTTCATGCAGAGTCATTCATGACTGAGGCATTTATTGACTCGCTCTTGTTGTGATGTTCCTTTTGTTGGTACTAATGTCTGTGTAGCTGTTACCATGGTGACCCCCATTAACGACCTGCACGGATGGGAGCCGGGCTCCATGGTGAAGGGCGAGAGACTGATGCGCTGTAAACTGGCTAGTGTTCACCGACTAGTGGATCTATATGGCTGGGCCCAGATT
Source organism: Ambastaia sidthimunki (assembly GCA_036877625.1). NCBI lineage: Eukaryota > Metazoa > Chordata > Actinopteri > Cypriniformes > Botiidae > Ambastaia > Ambastaia sidthimunki. The sequence continues at coordinate 11,403 of JAZGTK010000658.1, forward strand.
GCCAACACGTGCCTCACAGTAAGAACAAACCTTCTCTGTCTGTGTAGAGCTGCATTCTGATGAAGGTTCCGGTACATATGTTTGCTTAAGCTGTTTGTTATGTAACTCATTGTCATGATAATGGAATTATATGTTTTCATATAATGCATTTTAAATCTACCACCGCTGAGGTACATTAAGCTTTGTGCTGCATGTAGTTTAGGACACTTATTTGTATTATGGCATCATATTCCTATTGTTAAGTGCAATAGCTGATGGATAAACTTTGTGTTTGAATTCTTATACACTTTAAAAATGTATGATTGAAACCAAGCGACGTTTCTTTTAAATAAAGAGCATCTTTATCACCACTTCTGAAGCAAAACATTTCACAAATTAAGAATAAAAGATACCAAAGATATATATATATAATTTTATTTTTTTATATAACTTTTAAAGTACATTCTGAAAATGCTTCCTGTTAGTCGTGTTAAGTGCCCTAACACTTTTGGGAACCCTTGCATGTGTGCTGTATATGAATTTGCATACATATGTATTTCAGTAAGCCTCCGTTAGTGACGAGTGGTTATGTGGTCAAAGCTGGTAACCAGACGGTTGCTGGTTCGATCCCTGCAAAGTACAAGCCATGAGCTTTCCTTCACTTCACCTCAATCTGCTCCGGGGGGTCGTTTCTGTAATAAATGCCCTGTAATTCACTTTGGATAAAAGCATCTGCTAAATGACTACTTAGTCTCTCTCTCACTTTCTCTCGTCCTCTGCAGATACGTGTTAGTAAAGAGCAGGAACATTTCCTGGTGCTGCCAGATGGTCTTGCGTTTGGGGAGGCGACTGCCTCCAGTCTGGTGAGATTCGACACGCTATCCGTACACATTACAAACTGGTTCCTCTTAGGTCCTATAGGAGGACCCCTGACAAAGCATTTTCTGTGTTTCCTGTGCAACCTCATTTCATTCTTGTGCAGCATATCGGACACATTTTGCTTTAGATGCTTTATTGCAAAAATACTGCACTGCGAGATTGATGCGCCTGCATTTTGTAGCGTCAAATACTGTTTGAATGCATATTTAGTGACTTTGCTAAAAAACAACGCTGTTTACAGTTTTAAGAGACTGCATTAAAGGGTTAAGCGAATGTTTTAAATAGATGAATTAATTATAGTTAATTTTAAGCATGTATATTTAATATGAGCACATTGCATGATGGGAAATGGGTGAATTACAGTTTCTAATTAAAGAAATCCATCCTTTAATATCTCTCATAATCACATGCCAACGTGTTGATTCGTTAATTATTACGTTATAATGATCAGCACATGAAAATTTAATTACACCACCAACTTCAAGATGATCCTAAAATAAAATGTAAAAAAAAAATCACAATTTTTTTATATGCCCCATAAAATGCTGATGAACACAATTTTTTTATGGAAACAAGACGTGAACATCAATATTTTTGCTACGTTTTCTCGGAAGAGTATGATGTATATGTCGGATAAACGTTTTTGTGGTTAACTTTAAGAGTACACCAGCGTGCAGCTAGCATAGCTTTAAAGCTAATCGGCATGCGCTAAAAGCCGCAGTGGTGATTGGATGGGGTGATTACAGGATGTTATGCGGGGTTTCAGTGATGTGTGTGGTGTGCAGGTGAAGGTGAATATTCTTGGGGAGGTGGTAGAGAGAGGCAGCACTACACTGGCAGTGGATGTTCCCGCATTCAGCCTGCATTCCGCAATATATTCCGCACGACCGGACGTCCGATGTCTGCTGCACCTGCACACTCCAGCCACGGCTGCAGTATGTCCCTCTCTCTCTCAGAAAATCACTGCTGTTATTATAGCAACTTTTAGTAGTGGAATAAAGCTTGTTTTATACAAATGGTTTTTTATAAAGTCTGCTCTGATTACTAAGTATTTACACTAAATGTTAATTAAATCAAACTAAATTTAAATCAACTAATTTTATATTTACACTCATTCTTGTCTGTAAATTACTTATATACTAATAAATCTAGTATATTAAATACTTTATGTACTTAAATGTCTATTAATTTTTTGTAGATTAAATTTATATTATTTACTTTTTCTACTTACTATTTAAAATATATAGATTGTGAAGCCTATAAAGGACTTAGTTTTCTTTTTTTCCAACCATGGCAAAAATATATATTTTTCTACTGGTACCTAAAACATGAGAGAAAGTTTTTAACTCTATATATGTACATTATAGAATATTTAAGTAGAATTTATAGAAGAAGAGAAACTAAAAATCACAGTCTTAATTTTGAATAGTTTTATGTAGTTGTTATCATACTGTCATCATGTCATTAATGGGAAGATTTTACTGCACTAATCAGCTCCTGTAACCTACAGGTATCAGCTATGAAGTGTGGCCTCCTGCCGCTATCCCATGAGGCCTTGCTGGTGGGTGACGTAGCTTATTATGACTACAATGGAGTAATGGAGGAGGAAGAAGACAGGGTGGAGCTTCAGAAGAGCCTGGGACCAACATGCAAGGTTATATGATGAGGAGATTATATTAGGCTGTAAATATTTTAAGACACTGTGTCATCCAATCAGCTTTGGCAGATTTAATCATATGTAATGTCTGCATAGAAACGGGGTCTTTAAAATATTTTCGTATTGTATATGAGCACTGGAAAAGTTCTGATTTACTCTCATGTGTTTGTTGTTATTGTACAGGTGTTGGTTTTGAGGAACCACGGTATTGTGGCCCTGGGGGAGTCAGTGGAAGAGGCCTTTTACACCATTTACCACATTCAGGCTGCCTGTCAAATACAGGTAAGCGAAAGTACAACTGTTTCCATGACGATCAAACACTGATGAGTAGATCAATGCATATTTTCTGTATGCATACAGTAGAATGCTAATATTTGCCAAAATTAGCAGTGTACAACAGAGCTTACCAGCGTATGAAATACTGTACCCACAATGCAATTCACTCACTGATTCTGATTGGTCTTCCAAGAGTAAAGACGTTTTTACCCAAAATTGGATTAGCAATGCAAAATAACCATTTCTATTTGCAAGATAATGAGTAGACGCCACTTGCTAAATTAAAATGAGGTCATGTGACAAGAATGTAGCATATTACTGTTTGAATGTAATATGTTCAATAAAGCATTCAGTGCCCATGTCCATCCAGACTAATGTTGTTTTACTAAGCCATGCTGCAATACTTTTCTCTTCTGGCAGGTGGCAGCACTGTGTTGTGCCGGAGGGGAACAGAACCTGTTCATGCTGGACCGCAACATTCACAAGCCTGTCGCCACTGGCACTGTGGGCTGGGCTGGGTCCACCTTCGGCCCCTTGCACAAAAGCAGGCTAGGAGAACATGAGTTTGAAGCATTAATGAGGACGTTGGACAATCTGGTTAGTCTTGATGTATTGTTTAACTACCGTTAGACTGGTTTGACTACTTTTTATTATTATCACATCATTAAGGTTTGTGTCCCTACACGTTCTTTAGGGTTACCGTACAGGATACGCCTACCGTTTCCCAGTTCTACTGGAACGCTCGAAAACCAGGAGAGAGGTGGAGGTTCCTGCTACCGTCACATCCTTCTCCTTTATTGAAGATGGTGTTCATCCACACCCACGTCTGCAGCCACACGCCCAGAGACAACAGCAGAAGACTAGATGGCTAAACACCCCAAATATCTACCAGAAAGTCAACCCGGACCAGGCCAGCCCGGGACACCGGACTACGGTAAAAAGGATTTAAATCCAGCAGGGAGTATATAGAAGGATTTTTAACCTCAAAAAAACCACCTTAGCAACCACATAGCGATTTGCTGGCAACCACAAACTCACATTTTCTTGAGAAAGCCAACCAGAGACAGGCCTGCCTGGCACATGGCACTACAATAAAGGGATTTAAATGTAATGGCTTTTTTCTGATCATCTATAGTTGAAGCCAAGCTGGACCTGAAGTTAATATGATAGTTATTTTTGATTATAATTGCACAATTTTTAATAATGACTCTGAATTATATCTGAATTTTATCCTCACATCTAGCAGATAATACACTAACAACCACCCAAAACAGCCTATAAACTGCATAGCAGCACCTTAACAACCTCTTTAAACACCTTAGCAACAGCCTAGCAACCACCTATAGATTCCAAATTTTCAAGGGCAAGTTCTCCTCACGTTTTCTTCAGAAAATATAAAATCCTTCATGTTCTATTCAGAAAATATTGACTGCCTGTGAATCATTGGATATTATTAGTCAAACAATGGCATATCAGTTACATCACTGGCAGTCGAATACTTCTCAGTTTCCCTCAGTATTTCTCTCAGTCTCTCCTCTACCATCCACCCACTTCCTCTCTCCCTCTCTGCAATGCAGGGGACATATTTCATTGTCATAACACTCACCGCAGTGCTTGCACTGCCCTCTGCTGGCTGATTGTGTATCTGTCCCATATTGTAATATTTTCATACTCTACTGTTTAAATGTCTGTCTTTATAACAGAAGAAGATGAGATGAGATGATTCCAGAGATGATTGACATGTTTACCGTCTTCAGACTGAATCTCACCTGTACTGGTTTCTCTTCTTCAGTGGTTAAAGGCAGAAGAAATGACCCAGGGCAGTGGAAAAGGCATTAAGATAGAAAATCCAAACCAGTTTGTCCCTCTGTTCACCAACCCACAAGAGGTGCTGGAGACCAGAAATAAGGTGCAGTGAGCTTCTCTCAAATGCTTGTTCTACTGTTAGAGACACAATGGATGCCACCAGCAGATTACTGAAACAGCAGATTGTGTTGGTTTAAAAAAAGAAGAAATTAAGACAATTTTTTTAGATCTTGCAACCTGCATTGAAAATAGTGTTTTTTAGGACAAATAATTAAATATAGCTGCAGACAGGACAAATCAGAAAATCAGCAGGTGCACATTTTAAATAACAACATACAAATGCTCTTGTTCTATAATATAACATGTTTTATAGATAGATCAAAATGAATTATTATACTTGTATTATTATATGCATGTTTTCTGTATGTTAATCATGTCGGTTCTTCCTCATAATCCATTATTTTCCCAAATATCAGTCAAATGTAAATTTGTATTATCAGTTTCTATAATTAACTGCTGCATGACTGTTCAAACAACTAACAGATTTCCACTAAAAATATCTTCACACAACAACACAGAGGGCCAGCCAGCTATGAGATGAAGTCACAAAAACACCACAAGTTTGGCAATGTGTCAGTTTTCAAATCAGAACAAAGATGGTCACGAAATCAGGCATATCTTATAACCATACATAATGCAACGCATAAAATAATAAAGCGTGTAAACATTCATTAATTACATGCCCGTAATTAATCTTATATGAATATGCGTGAATTATTTTTTGTTTCCTCAATTTCGTGCATTAATAATGTGCTTAAAAAAGTACATTATTAAAAAAATCGACTACAAGTACAGTCAGCTTTCTCTGCAGAAAACCATTGAAATTTCTGCCTGGTTGTACTGATGGTGTAGATCATACGGAGAAATAAAATGTTTGTTGATAAACATTGCATTATAGGTTTGCTCTGTATAACCAGCGCTGTATTTGCAGGACAGTAGGACTGGATGTTTTTTCAAAACATCAAACTTGGCAGTAATACACAAGTCAGACAGCAAAAGTGTATCCTCTTCTTTGAATGGCATTTATAGAATTCATTAAATAAATTCATTTATTAAAGTCCCTGTAAGAGGATGAGAATGATGTTTTTATTTCAGATACGGGAGCAGAACCGTCAGGACATGAAAACTGCCGGACCACAGTCTCAGGTGTTAGCCAGTGTCATAACTGACAACAGCCCACCGGTAAGACCCCACAGCAGTGTTCGTCTGTCGATGCATTACTTAAAGTGATCAGACTAAACAAAGTAACCAATTCACAAGCCTACAGCGTAACTGTTGTGTGTCTCAAGTTGCCAAGCAATGTGACGACTACATCATTGTAGAATTCTTTCTATTCTATAAAAAGATCTGTAATCATACTCTATAAATATCTGCAGTAATGAGCAGATGGGGTCGTTAATCAAAATCCATTTTTAAACATTTCCGTGCTATGGGTGTGAATATGAGTTTTGTGTTTTCAGTCTCCAGAGGAGGTGGAGCCCAAACCCCCAACCACACCAGAACCAGAACCTCCGAACCCCTTTAACGAGCTGACGGATCAGGAGCTTGAGGAGTACCGGAAGGAGGTGCAACGCAAACAGCACGGCCAGCAGGACGGTACGAGCTGACAGTGTCTTAACAAGACAGGCAGTGCAGTTTAGTCTCGCTTGATCTTTTTAAAACCTATTGACTTCCAGCCAAAACGTCGACATTTTATTGATTCTTCTACTGGATTAAAGAAGTAATCGAATAACATCTCTCTGCCTTGTGTGTGTGGCTCACTCCTCTCAAGGATGTCACTTTGGTTATAAGATTAGGAATTATTAGTCTTTAAAACTGCACAGAGTTTTAATTCATTTAAATTAGTTTATTACATTTAAAATCAATTTGAATGCAAATGTGAATGACATGTGAAGCAGTGACTGCAGTATGCTGTGCTTTTTTATAAACATGTTTCTAAATCTTGTATAATTATTTTACGTGCATTTATTCATGCATTTGTATAAGTTCATTATTTAACACTACATGGAATATTTATACTTTTAAACATTTGTTGTACACAAACAAATAAGAAACCTCAAACTAACCTCAAAAAAGCCTAAAAGTTAAAAAAAAAAAAAAAGCTTAATTGCTTAGTGCAGAAACTTAAAAACATAGTTTCTGCATGTTATTGATCAGGTACCCAAATGCAGCATACATGTTTTTAACACTTTAAAGTGTGTCTTGAAATAAAGTTTCATTACATTTCAGTATCTTAACAGAAACAATTGATTTAAGGTTTAGTGTCCCAACAATCAATCGTGTCTACAACACTGATCTTTTCCCTCTTTATCCTGTCTGTGTGTCTAAACCTTCTGCCTGAAAACCTTCATTCACATACACACTAAAATCCAAAATCTCTTTCACAGTTGTTCTTCACTGTACATCAGAGTCAGAAATTCAAATAACATTTTATACATTTTAATATATTCTGTCCTTACATGTAATTCAAGTCATTACATGAATAGACACTGTATGAATTCATTTGGTTAGTAAAAAATGTTAAAAATGTCACTGACAATGAATTCCTGAGAGCGGAAGAGTTCATTTCTGACACTGCTGTACGTGAGTCTTCAATATCTCCCTCTATATCTGTTTTCTGTCTTTGCTCTTCATCTGTTCTCTTCCTCTTCCCTTCCCTGATGTTGTATGAAAGGTGTGGAGGAGGTGGTGAATGACACGGGGACCCCCCCGACTGCCTCCCCCATTAAGAGCCCACCATCAGGTGAGACCCTGTGGTGCCACGCCCGACACCCGTGCATGAGATCATTACGCTGCAGAAACGCCTGCTGTGGTCCAACATGCTGATTTGTGTGCTACATCATCAACCGCTAATTGACAACCCCTGTTACTAACAAGAATGATAAGAATAGTTTGTGATTCCGAGGTTTTTCATTTATTTTGGCTCTCATAAATATAATGGCTATAAAATTAGCTCACCCTAATAATGATCATTATTTACTTAACATGCTGTATTGTTTCCATAGTACACAAATTTTAAGATATTTTTGAATGCTTTATTCTATACAACAGCAGTTTATATTGACCACGTCTGTCACAAAAGTAGCCCATACACACTATATTCCAATACTCATTAATGTTTTTACTCAGAAATCTCATATTGTTTCTATAGTCTTGAAAAATCATATTGATAAAGTCATATTGATTACTTTTAAAGTGCTTTTACTGTGTTTTTGTCTGTTTTAGCTATACAGACATAATCTATGAGTCTTTTTGACATGCAAAAGCTGCAATTCTTAAAAGATTGTTAAAAATTGTGTCTGGCAGACAAAAGTAACAGCATACCGGTTAGGAACAACATAAAGTTGAGTAAATCATGACAATTTGTTGTTAGTGTTTAGGGTGAGCCGTTTCTTTAAATGTGTTCTTGTAGCACAACTCATAGAGCATTGCGTTAGCAGCACAAAGGTTATGGGTTCGATTCCCAAGGAACAAAGGTAATGATCAAATGCACTGAATGAACTACAAATCGCTTTATATAAAAGCATCTGCCAAAGGCATACATGTAAATGAAAGGGTGAGGTAACATGGGATGTCTGTATTCAAGTCTGTGTCTGTGTTTTTAATTTGAAATTACATGTTTCTTTTTTTTCACGTGTGACATTTTCAGCTCTGTACTGTTGATCTCCATCTGTCTTCACACCTTGTGCTTCTCTGTGTGTTTCTGTCCTATTATGATTTGTAGGACAATCGTTCGCTACTGAGATCTTGTCTCACTAGTGAGTATATGGAAACTAAGACATTGCACACAACTTGGAAGAGCATGTTGGCCAAAACTGTCATGTCATAGCAGCTGCTTCTGTGCCATTAATTAAACCATTAAAAACAAGAAAATTAATCGGTTTTGTTCTTCTTTTGGTTTTTGTTTATTTTCATTTCTATTTTCATTTAAATTGCATTCATATACAGATGGACAAACCACAGATATTGTGGAGAACGATAAAGGTGATGAGAAGAAACAGGAGGAGCTAGAAAAAGAAATGAAGGCCCTGACGACCACTGACACTTCCGAAACCACGCCCACGGCACCGGCAACTCCGCCCAACAAACCTGCAGGCAACACCCCGGAGGGCTCACCTTCCAAATCCCCATCAAAGAAGAAAAAGAAGTTCAAGGCCCCTTGTTTCCTAAAGAAGAGCAAGAAACAGAAGGAGAAAGTCGAAACTTGAACTCTTAGTGTCGAGAAGTGTTTTTCACTAACATACATGCTCAAAAACACACAGCACTCAAGTGTTATTAGGCTCTCAGCCAAGACCGTTAAATAAAACACACACGCAAACACACCTTCACGTCTATTCACTGTGTATGCACTTATTGATCATCAGATACCATACGAGTTTTTGATTATGAGTTTGTGACTTGAAACCTGATTTCGCTTTACTCTCTGTCCACACTGATACAAATCTCACGCTGCTTCACCAATACAGAATAAATAGGTGAAGCACACACTCTGCCCTTGTGACCCCACCCCGCTTTAAAATGAAATTGCACTTAGTATATGCATAGAAAACAGAATATGGCATTGAGGAAACACTGATTGTTCATGTCTATCGATTCTGATTGTTGCTCAGTCACTTAGCATCAAACGCAAGTGTTTATATAATTACGTGGCATTACTGTGTGTTCTAAGTTGACTAAAATCTGACATTAACATCTAACATCTCATTTTGTTATGAATAGCAGGGATAAAATGAAACAAAAATGTTTTGGGGGGGAGCCCAAAATAAGCAAGATATTGGCTTGTTGCTGCAAAGAACATTCAAGTTTAAATGCACGATTTTATTTGACATTTTTTAATGTTATCTTTATTATTTATATTTATTATTTAAGTATCTTTGCAGTTGTAGGCCTAATTATTTTTTATGATATGTCACTGTTATTTAAATGCTTTGTGTGTATATTAGCTGGTTTATAAACTTGATTCCATGTCAATATTAGAATGTAAAATGCTAGGATCGGATGTACCATTCATTAAAGATCACATCCATGTAAATCTGTTATTAGTTACTGTTTTGGGGTGGGTTTTAAAACAACGTGTGACTGAAAATAAAGGGTGACTCTCTAATTCATATTAGCATGAAATAAACTATGCAGATGAACGTGCTTAGCTATTGAAGACTCACAACATGAAATATGTCGCAATTGCGTGCTTGTTAACTGATAAAACAATTGAGCGTTTATATAAATGCTGTATTGTAAACGCATATAAGTATTTATAAATGTTTTGTGTTTTATTGTGTCAAAATGTTTTAAAGAGAAAGCGTAATGTGTGATAGGAACTATTATTCACACAGTCTTGTTGCATCGGAGTTATTTTAGCAGCGCACAGTTAATGGCGATCAGACGACGCCTGTGTTTGGAAATTTCTGGTTGACCTGGTTAAATTGCAGTGCTGTTTGCGAGAAAATAGTCTTGTTCATATTGTTTAAACAATGGGAAGAAGCAGGAGCCGAACGCCTCCACGACGTGGTAAGAATTCATTTTCACTTTTAATAAATCAGCCGTAATTTGTGTATAGGCTACTGATGGCTAACATCACAACAAGCACTCGTTTATCAACACAAATCTGATCATCTAAATCATCTCTGACTTAAACTATTTCTGCGATTTTGTGACTTGCTATAATCCCATGCAAAGCTGACAAAGATTTAAAAACTGTAAGAATGTACATACGGTTTATGTAGCTGACTAGCTGTCGATTAACCCTGTTAAACTATTCAGACTGCTCTGCTGACCGATAGACCAGTTGATTGACCAGCTAAACCCAGCTTAGTCCGGCTGAGAAACAATATAAGACCTAAAAACCAGTAATGTTTATTTTATTCATGAGCTTCATTAATCAATGTGTTATGAATACTTGTAAGTAGTAGCAAAATGACAGAAATTGTATCAGTAACTAACTACGCAAAACACTCTAGAGACCCCCTAGCAACACCCAGGACATCTTAGCAACCCCGTAACACCGAGACCCGCTCGCAGTTTTCCCAGAAAATGTTAACATTTTACGAAAACTATAGTTTTACGCTGTGTGGTTTCAGAAAGGCGCCGTTCACGCTCATCTTCTCGGGATCGCGAGCGGAGGCGCCGGGAGCGCGAGAGGTCTCGGTCGCGAGACAGAGACAGACGGAGGTCGCGCTCCCCCCACAGGCGCAGGTCGAGGTGAGCTCGTGGTTATTATATAACCTAATGAAAGTTAAATAATAGGTGCAATTCAAATTTGTAATATAATAGGTGTAAAGAATTTAAATTTGGTCTGCAAAATATATTGATTAAAGTGTGGAGCTCTTGGCCCATAGTCTAGTTGTTGATAACCTTCCCTCCAATTTTGTGCCTGCTTTATTCTTGCAGATCTCCACGGCGACACTCCTCCCCGTCTCCAGTGCGACAGAAAGACAGAAGAGAGGATGAGAGGAAAGAAGCTAAAGAGAAACCTGCAAAGGTCCATCAAATATCAGGTCATTATGTTAATCTTTTTACCTAAATAAAGGCTCATTCTAAATTTGCATTGGCATCTAAACCTTCCAGCCATGAATGATCAAAGTCAAAACAGTGGATGGGAAAAACAAGTTTATTTTTAGTCAACGTGCAGTGATCCTAGTAACTTTAATCAAAATGTTATTTTGGTCTGCCTCTGAAATGACTTTCCTTGATGTGACATAGTGGCCGTGTTTATCAATACCCAGATAGCCATTTAGGACTACTGTTATAGGTCTGTTCCTTTAAGGTAATGCTGTAATTTAATAACAGCAAATAATTATTTTAACAAGCAGCATTTACCATTGGGTAAATGACCTACAGATTCTACATCCCAGTCCAAAAGCTTCTTTAAAAGTGTATCACATTACAGAAGTGCAATGGTGTTGTGAAACTTCAAGGTATTTTAACTGTGAAACTTCTGTTGACTCAATCAGCTGAAGACATGCAGGGGAAGACAGAGGAGGAAATAGAGATGATTAAACTTATGGGGTTTGGTTCCTTTGACACCACAAAGGTAAGGTCCTCCTTCACTTATAGGGGCTTGTTTATACTACGAGAGTGCATCCTTAAAAACAAGACAGAGCAGTTTGATATTATAGGGCCATAAAAGCCCTCTCTCTCAGCTCCAGTCTACCCAGATTGTCTTCTATCATGTGCAACACAACCACCTCTATTAATATCAGAAATTTTGTTTAGTACTACATGATTTTGTATTGATTTTGAGTGATGGTAAATAACTGGAGTAGGTTGTTGTCAATCACACACATTATAAAGCAATACCATACTCCTATTATAAAGTTATAGTCCTTTCATGGGCAAAGTGTGTTCCATTTCACCAACTGCTTTAAGCTGCCAAAGCAGATCCTTCAAATAACCACAAGATGGCACAGCTAGGCAGAGCAAACAGCAAGATATTACTATTCAATGATTTAAGATAAGTTTGAGAAAATCATAAATCTCTCGTGATGTCCACACAGTATTCACTAATATATTTTTAGTGCACAGTTATTTGTAGCAACATTTAAACAATGCTGTATGGAGGTTCATGTCACCATCTGTGTTTAACAGGGCAAGAAGAAAGATGGTTCTGTCGGCGCGTTTGCCATCAACGTGTCACAGAAAAGAAAATACAGGTTTGTATTTATTGTAAAAATGTTTTAAAGGAAATCATACTATGCATATTTAATTTGCCCCAGTTCTGTGTCTTCTGCTCATTTATGAGCTGATCCCTGGCTTTATTTCTCATGTAAAGTGATTTACATGTGCGAAACGTCTCACATTTTGGGAAGAAATTCACAAAGTTAATATCCCAGCAACAGTTATGTTGGCCAATCAGTTGTGTGACCAATCACCTCCGCAGGTACTGCACAGCGAAATGACGAACGTTCTCATTGGTGGGCAGTGATGTAATGTTTTGGTGCAGGAAGAAGATCAATGATGTAATCATATTTCTCTTGCAGGCAATACATGAACAGGAAAGGTGGTTTTAACAGACCATTGGATTTCATTGCTTGATCGTGAGAAGTCAGGGGACATGCTTTGACAACTGTGGAACGAAATGTATATTCATTTCTTCCTTTGTGTTTGTAAATGTGTTCCAAATATTTTCATCTGTTTTTGTTTTTTCAGTCTGTTGCTATCATATGTTTAGTTTTGTAGTTGGTGTGCAGTAAATTAACCTTGGTATCTAATTTTACAATGATTTTGGAATTATTAGCCTTGAATGTCATTTAATAAACCGAAATAAACTGAAAACATTTGACGGATGTTTTGGTTTCTTTGTCTAACGTGTTGTCCTTTTCTTATTCGTTTGCCATTATGCATGGATTTGAAATTAGATTCCAAATTGGACAATTCAAATTGCCCAGGAGATCACGTATTTCCTAGTGCTTTGAGAAATTGTGATTTTATTTTATGCCCCAATAATTAAAGGGGGAAAATATAAAAAATAATTGTTTCTAGATATTAAAATGTACAAATTATGTTAAGTCATTATAACAATCCGCATGTATTAGGGAGGTGTGGCTGTCAGGAGTCCCGGACCCTCTTAAAAGTACCCAATCACAGGCGACGGTGCTGTGACGATCCAACCAATCACGGCATAACAACAATACACGATTTACATAATAATCAATTTTGGCTCAGGAGCAAATGCCAGAATACTACGGCACAGGTTGTACCCTCGATCCAAAATGGCGTTACAGTACTGCTTAGTTGCACCATTATCTTGCGGAATCGCATTACAGCGGTCATATATTAACGCTTCAGAATGGCCCCTCCGCCATTGGCCCGCTTTAGAAACAGTCTAACAGATTGACAGCAGAGTTATCCAATGAGAGACCTGCTTCCCATATCGTCCCTCCAATCCAATCGCAGCTTCCCCAGAGTCTGACAGGCGTACAGTAACATGACAGCAACTAGCAAACATCTCATCAGCCTGACACAACGACGTTATGGTTTTGCTAGCTGCGTGTTTTCTGTCATATTTTTGTTGAATTTTCCTCAGTTGCACATATTGTGAGCAACTCGAGCCGTTTAATAAGTAGCCAGACCGTTTGTTACGCTTAAAATACCGAAACCATTGTTTGGACTTTAAGGCCGTCCAATCTCTATTTTTACAGCCTATTTTCAACGCGTTTTTTTCAACGACCAATCAACATTTTTCCTATTTTTTCTTTGTTTGTCATACGTCAAAGTATTGCTGACCACCTCGTTGGAAAAGCAAATCGAAATTTACGTTTTTAATAGCATTATACTGAAAGGAACTGGGTTGACTGCTGTTTGTTCTTCAACGAAACCAGCACAGCAGCAGCAGAAAAGCTCAAGCTATAATAACAAAAATAACACCACCAGCTCCTCAAACTCACCTTTTTTGACCGAGCTGTCAGTCTAGCGTTTTTGTGTATTTTTCCAGGCTCAACGGTGCACATTGGTCTCTAGTTAGGAGCTTAGGCTGTCAGTATCAGAGTCTAAAAATTGACCAAGTATAGCACTAAACCTGTGAGCTCTGATCTGTTTGACAGCTCATCTATAAAAGTATTGAGACTTTCCCGAGTGTCACCACTTACATGCTACCAGGAAGAGTTGCCCTGATTTTGCAAACCTGGAGGTTTTTTTTGTTGTGCGTGTTTTTTTCCACGGTCGTCTTGCTTAAGTTCTCCCATTTTTAACATTTGACGTCCAATTTCTGGTCTATTATGTGCAGGACTAGTTAATTTTGTTGTTTTTTGGCAGCTGAGGGACATTTTTATTCCGTTTTCACCATCCATCCATTGGTAACCAGCGTTAGGTAACAGCAGCCGTGTTTGTGTTTTTTCGTACCCCTCGTTTTTGACATTTTTTGATTCAGCTAAATATAAACCAGCTCCACATCGCAACATTTCCCTCGCTGCCTTATATTAACAGATTTTACATCTTCGTCTGGCTGGATTTTTTATTCGGTGAAGCTTGGAGAAAGCCTCTCTTGTTGGTGCTTGTTTTCCCCTCTCATTTCTGATCCGGATTGTCGTATATTTTTCGCTGGTTATTGTTGAACATGTCGGCTGTCGAGAAATTGCAGATGTTGATCGAAGCAGCTGAATATCTTGATCGAAGAGAAAGAGGTAAGTTGTGTTTATACAGTGTACATGTTGGCATGCAAATGAACCCCAAGACTGTTGCTATGGCGCTTGTCTGCTATAAATAATTAAAATAGGGATTTGACCAGGATATATCTGTTTATTAGAGGCGAATGCATGATGGACGAAACTGTATTTTCTCTTGTTATGTCGTTTGGGGAAGATCAAAGCATGGAGAAGTGGCCACTTCAGTTGTCTGACTGTTCTGGCCAGTCACCATACATTTGATTTTTACAGGGGATTGTAATGTGTTGTTACTGCTCTCTGGGGATAAAACTCAGCATGTGCGCGTCATAGATCTGTTTTAATGGTGCTTGGTGACATGTTTGTGTTCATATGTAAAATTGAAATCCATTTTTCAAGTACTGCTGTTGGTTTCTAGCGGAGGGTTTCCTGGTGCAACCCCCCTCCCTTTATCTGTTGTGGTTCGGCTGGCTACTGGGTTTACTTCAGTTCAGATGACATCATTAAACCAAGAGCAAGACTATTTTCAATAAAATGCTCCATTTGAATGTATTGCATGATAGCATTTGGGCTTCATTCTTTTATTGTTTGCGAAAACGGTCAATACCATGTAAGAAGTGGCTATTTTAAAATTGGTGCGTGTGGTCTCATAAATTTCTAAATGTTTGTGTTTGATTTTGCAGAAGCAGAGCACGGCTACGCCTCAATGTTACCATTCACCAGCAGCAAAGATAGGGATGGCTCAAAACGCAAACTCAAAAGCAAGAAAAACTGCAGTAGCAGGTACTTCCACCTTCATTTCTACAACAATGCATAACCGTGCAGCCATAATTCATCTTGATAGATCTGTTCAGATCTTCTCTACTGTATACAGTCATCACTGTGTTGGCCTACGTTACATGCCATAACACCAGCAGTTTTTTCTCCCCTCCGAATTCTCATACACCCTCGTAATGAGAACATTTTGTTCACACCCGTAATTCACACCTCACTTGAAAGAACGTGTCCTGTGAGTGACTTTTAAATTGGTAGACCTGAACGTTGCTGCAGCTTGCGTGTGCGTGACGCTCACGCATCCACTGATTCAGATGCAGCCAGGACACGCCGTTCCACGTTCAACATGCCACTCGCTTTTCCCTGTGACTCCCTGCCACCCACAGTCCCACAGTCACCATTTACTCACTTACTAGTCAACACCTGAGATTTCATCACCAATCATTCGATTAGTACGCAGAAACTGTCCGCTTCCTTCCTGTTAATGGAGCTAGTTGCCTGGTTTTGGTTTTTAAAGAAGTGCTGATTGCGATTTGATTTGACATTCATTTGTCATCACCAGGCCCTTGTTGCGCAGAAAAGCATCAGAGATTTCTGCAGAATTGGAACCCACCATTCAGAGTTCTGCTCGTTGCCCACCCATATGCATGTTTATTTTTGTTTTTTGTAATATTTTGCTTTCAGCTACCAATAGTAGTCTAGTTCTAACAGCTGTGTTTAACACATTTTACCATTATAAGTAAATTCTACAGATTTTGCCCCAAATTGGCACAGAAATTGCCAAATAAATCAGATTTGTACAGTTATTCTAATGATTGGTTGAACCGCTTAGTCATGTAACCAATCAGATTGCTTTTTTACTACCATGTTGTTTGTTAGCATCAATGTATAATTTGAATTGGGGCCAGCAGGCTATAACATATGCTGCTATTTTTATTCTGACTGGTCTGATATGAGTATGCATAAAGGTAGCTAAAAAATTTTCTTGTACTAAAGGGAGGTCACTGTAGCTAGAGCTGATTGACAGCACATATGATGTAGATGATACTAAATCAGTTATAGGGCCTCTCAGGAAAATGTATAACAGAATATTAGGGCCTAAGAAGGGTAGCACTGGGTTTGTGGCTATTTATATGCAGCCCTTTGATGTGTTGAAGCAGAAATGTGTTGAATTTATGCTGGTATAGTAGCTTTCTAATTAATGTAATGACCTCTCAACATGCAACTTCAGAGCACAGCTGGCCAAACCATATATGGACCTGTTGACATTTTGTATTAGGGGTCACGGTTGTCAAAACAGGTTTTTTGACAATATAGCCCATGCAAGTCAGTAAGGTTACGAGTGACCGGTCACAATTTAGCTATAGTCACATTCCAGTTGATATATGTGTTTGATACAACAGCTTAAAAACAATTCAGTACTCTCCTTTTCTCCTGCAGTATGTTAACATAGTGCTTTGCACATATTCATGGGTAATTACTAAAGATACCTTTATTTTCTGTAAGTTACATGTTGCTGCATTTGCATATCACACGTATATAATGTAATATTGGTAATAACAGTTTAGAAAAGGGGTAAAACACATTCACCAAATTACAAATTGTGTCTCAATAAACTCTGTAAATGTATTAATTTCCTGCTTATTAATACTTAATAAGTAAGGTAGTTGTTTAAGTAGGTATTGGGTAGGATTAAGGGATGTACAATATTATGCAGAATAGGGCATTAATGTGCTTTTTAACTACTAATAAACAGCCAGTATGCAAGTTAATATGCAACCTATTGTATTATGTACACACTTACATGTATTGTAAGTGTGTATTGTTCTGCATAGTAAAGCATTACCATGTACAAATTTTAGCTCAAGAAAATGTATGCGCTGAGAATCCTCTGAACATTCAAGCAACACGCATTCACGACCCCAGCACTGATGTTAATGCATCACACATTGCTCTAGAATACCGTGACTGGTGTATCTGCTCTGAATAAACTCCTCATGTCTCTCTGATGGCTCGTGTGAGTCATTAGACGGCTGTCCCTGTGTCCATTCATACTGATCATGATTCAGTCAATTCTGATTTAAGTGTCCAACCGATGACACATTTAAGAAAAGCCACACACGTCTCAGCAATGTTCTTTATATGTATTTTTAAAACTATGCATGTTTGGTGTAAGCTGTATTATATGTAGGTCAGGTGGGTCTCCTATCTAGCGTATCTTCCTTGTAAACCTGCTTTTCCTAGTTGCATTTCCTGATGCATTGTGGGGGATGGGTAGTATGTATCTCTGGTGTGGGGGTGTGTGTGCGCGAGAGAGAGAGTAGTGGGCTGGTGCCTTCCTATTGCCCCTCCCCTCTCCTTGAGCCAGGCAATCAGCACAGTTTCAACACCACCATTGTGTGTGTGTATATTATATATTCTTATTTGTTTATATATAAATATATAAATCCACCTCCTGAGCCACCTCCTGAGTGAGATATATATGTATACACACACACACACACATATATATATAAATATATATATGACATGGCTCCTCCCACCTCTCACTTCTGATCAGACAGTATGTGGGCTAATGCACACAAGTGGGTGCCTCTCTTATCAATCTGTGCAGTGGTGCCTTTTATTCTTGCCTGTCGGCCTACATTCACTGTGCCCACTCCACGGTTCTGATGGTGTGGGGGCAGCACAATGTTATGCTTTTGAGCCATCATAGCGTGGACAGGATGTATGTGCAGCAAATCAAACTGGACTGAGTCTAATTCCTGTGGGGCACCAAATATGTTTTTCCCTTTGCCCTTTTATGTGTTGAAACAGGTGGCTTGGCACATACAGAAGCCTTACACAGTGAAACAAGCTGTTATGTCACAAGTATCTGTCGATTTCCCCCCCCCGCACACCCTTAAAATCCACCTCCTGAGCAAGACACCAGCCAAACAGTTCAGCTGATCTCTAAACAGCGCACCAGTTTGGAAACATTAGGAAGATTGTTTATATTATGTTAATTTTTATCCAAACAACTTGTCATAACACGGACTGCAAGAGTAGTTATGGACCTTAGTCAGGGTAGAAGACATATTTATATTGATTCAAATAAAATGAAGTTGTTTTGAAGGTTGACCAGTGCTTTCGGTTCAAACAGGCAGGTTTGAGGGGTACACGATTGGTGAGACGCTGGCATGAGAAGATATCCTGTTCTCCAAGGTTGGGGTTATTTTTAGAGTGCGGGTTTCTGCAGATGGGGTCGTGAGGTCAGGGAGGATGAATGAGGAGAAGATGAAATGTTTTTTCCAAGCTCACTCTTCTGTGCTCGTTCTTGCCCATGCTTCAGTGCCAACGTTATCTCTTGTTAGACATGTAACTTTTAAAGTTGATGGGTGTGTGCGTGTGTTTATGCAAATGAACATTTATGAACATTTTTTATAACTGTTAATTCTGGTACACTAATTTGACTGGACAGCCAGTGGTCCAAGAATTCGTATGTGACAACACTAAATGGTTTGGCATAGTGGTTTAAAGGTCATAACAGATAGCTGTAAGGTTACTGGTTCGATCCTTGCTTTTATCATGGTGCCCTTGAGCAAGGTCCCAAAGCCCACATTGTTCCTAGACGACTGAACCTGTGACGTGCGTCACTTTTAAAAATGAAATGAGGGTAATCCTGCTCGCCTTGACTGTTTAATTCTTACACTCTGACACACAAGTTGCCCACTTGTCTGTAACCTTTCTTAATCTACAGTGCATAAAATGTGTACAAACAAAATCAACAAGTCAACATTTGCAGTTATAGTTTACGATCAATATCAGTTTGCTTCTGTAGTGATTCTTAAATTGTCTCGGTCCCAAAAGTCAGGGCTCATAGAAAATCCTGTTTCCCACATGGTCAGTTTGACTCTTTGGCTAATCTCATAAATACATTCATTACTTAAAGGCAGCAAAACCAAGACAGCATCAAACTTCCTCTTGTTGAGCTTGTTTTTCTCTGCTTTGCATGTCTTTCCTTCCTCTATTAATCTAGCGATGGTCTCTCTGAAATGAGCTTTCATTCACATGGTGTGTGAAGCCTCTACCCCCCACTCTGTCTTGTGTCTCAGGCTTGTGTTTTTAGTTACTGTTGCTAAGTGGGGCCAAGGGCCTCTATGTATTTTGCGAACATAGCAAGAAGCAAGAGACAGAAAGGACAGAGTACATTTGCAATCAGCAATTAGCATTTTGGCAACTCCTCTATCCACCAAACAACTCTGGGGGCCCTAGAAAACCCTCTGACACTTCAAAGATTCATCCTGTACAGCCTTTGCACACTTGTACACACCACCTTGTCTTTTTACTGAACATTCAAATCAGCAGAGAGAACAGGATACACACGGTGTAATTTCCAAACCTCAGAACCAGGAAGGTGATGTTAAAGTTAGAGCTGGAATTCTTAATGCCCCCCCCTTTCCCACATTGCTATACTGTTCCTATTAATAGAGAAAAGCTCAATTTTAAAGTAATTTAATTATATTTTTACATTTTGTAAAGAAACGTAAGTGGTGCTTGCCTGTCTAAATGCTAACCTTTTACAGTGATAATGCTGAAATGATATGGTTCAAAGGGGGTTTTAGTGCTTTTTTCTGTGGTTGCTAGGGTGTTCTGGATGGTTGCTAACTGAATTAGAGGAACGGAACACCCTCCCCCTTCCATAAATCTTTGTGATATTCAGCCCCCTAGATAAGCAGTTCTGAGTGTGTTCTAATCCGTTGCTATGCAGTTGCTAGGTGGCTGCCAGGGCTTCTGGGTGGCTGCCTACTGACCAAGTCAAAAGAGCCCACCCGCTAAGCATCCGTGATATTCTGGTCTATAGATAAGGCTTAGGTCCATCCTTTAATGTAAACCACTTTTTTATCACCCATTTCATCTTCCAGGCAAGTCCAAATGCTTAGAAAACAAATAGCAAAACTCAACTCCTAAACTCGCACGATTTGAGACAAAAATAATGATTATTGCATTAGCAAGCACCCCTAAATCAAACAAATCCAGTGAATCATAAGTTCTCTTTCTTGTCTTTGCAGGTCTACACACAACGAGATGGAGAAGAACAGGTATGTACATATAACCTTTGCATCACCGTCCCAGTCATTATCTCTCATCTGTAAACTTGCAGGATTATACCTCATTACATCCTCAATAAAGGGATTAACATTACATTTCTGGAATTAAAAGCTAAAAGATCAGAGACGTGACCAAATGCTTCATTTTGTTCATCACGTGTTTCAGCTAGCAACCAGATAGCGCTGAGAGATATGTATTAAGGTCAGTCAATGAGCTTATGCATCCGTTCAGTTGGACCTCAAGATAAGTCCTCAATATATAGATGACCGGGCTCAAAAGTCTCCAGCCGCGGTGCTCTGTGGTTTGGGTAACACATATATGCTCGCCGGTCTCAGCTTGCAGAATGCATTAAATAATACATGCTGTACAGCTTAGTGGAGAGCAAAACCAGGGCGTTTGGACTTTGACTTCTAAACTCTAACAATGCACACAGCTATACTGTAGTCAGTCTCCAGTTTCATGTCTCAACACCAGCCATGCTTGGTAAAGCGTGCTTTTTCCTGCACGCAGCAGACCAAACTCACGCAGAGCTCTGAGGTCACACAGTCCCAGACAACTAATTCCCTTTTCCGTTTCTGAAGAGCTGTTTTCATCTCCTGTTGAAATAAATTTGCCATATGAGGAAAGAGAGGCACCCTGTGTATGTTCTTTTGTTCAATTCTGGCTCAAAATGGAGGTCCAGGGCTGATATTCATAAAGCAACTCAAGTGGGAGTGCATTTGTTATGCAGATTTGGATAAATGGACAGAATTACTGATCTGGGAGCAGTACAGCTGTGTAATGATTTACATAGATATGAACTTCACCAGTTCCAAAAAAACTCTTATCGAGTCATTTTGCCCGTTCATAGGATGTGACCACAATGCTACGACATTTGGATGGTTGCCAGGGTGTTGCTATGCTGTTGTTAAGGTGATCTGAGAGGTTTTCAGCACGTTGCTTTGCAGTTGCTAGGATGTTCTGGGTAGTTTCTTTGCCTTTGCCTGTTAGCTAAATTTAGAAAAAGGGATAGTGTGTTATACTAACTCAACCTATCCCAA
This sequence comes from Ambastaia sidthimunki, assembly GCA_036877625.1. Taxonomy (NCBI): domain Eukaryota; kingdom Metazoa; phylum Chordata; class Actinopteri; order Cypriniformes; family Botiidae; genus Ambastaia; species Ambastaia sidthimunki. Next base: position 33,062 of record JAZGTK010000658.1, read on the forward strand.
AATAAAAGCAGGATTAGCAAAATCGTAATTTCATAAAACTACCAATTTTCTAAAATGGCAGATGCTAAGTCTTATAAAATGTTTTCCTTGTTTACTAGTTAACCTCAATGACAAATAAAACAGCAGGTGTTTAGGTTAAACTTGTCTGAAAGGGCCCATCTGGAAGCGGTTTGTGGGGTACGACAGCATCATGTAAAATGTCACACACCTGTATCGTGTGAAACTGTTACACTTCGCCCAGTAACCTCCAGGTCATGCACGCACCCATTATGGGCCATATGTAATGCACACTATGCCTTTAGGCAGAGTGTAAGGGTGGGTTTCATAGTTTGAAGGGTGGGTTTCACAGCCTGGAGTGTCCAAAGAAATATACTAACAACAGCTGTATGCAACGTCTGTCTGTCAACAGTAGTCACAATAGTGCGCACACAAACACACACAGTTACATTTGCATGCGAGATGATGTGTTTGTTCTCAGGATGGACGTTGCATGCACGTGGCCTGTTTGTCCTGCTAAGGTTTAACTGTAATCTGAGATGCAGCTGCCATAGATGCCTTTGTGTGTACACTTCTCCAGCCGGGTTAAGACAATTACCCAGAGGTCAGAGGTCAAAGGCCGGGAGAGGGTGGTGATTTACTACAAAAGTCATATGGATTGAATAGGGAAAGGACGACCTGCTTAACTGCAGATGTCCAAAAGTCCTGTTTAAGAACAGATACACCGTCTCAAAGCTGGGATTCGTTTAATATTTGATTTATCCATTAATCAGATGTTTCTTACTTGACCTGCTTTGTTTGTCCTTCAGAAACACACTATTCTTTTGCAAATGCATTTTTTGTGCAATTTTTCCTGTAATTATGCAGAGAACTGCTCTTTATTTTTCACTAATCCTGCTGAAGTTGCGGTGCCCATAAAAATATCATTACTGGAGTTCTGTAATGGATTTTAAATTTCACTTAAGGTTCATTTAAAACCTTAATTGATCCAAATTATTCGTTTATTATACGTTACACTCCATTTGATTGACACGCATATGCACACGAAATACTTGAATAATGACGTCAGCGACATTCAATAGCACTTTTGCTGTTTGGATGTGCCGTTTTGTAAAATAAAAGCACTGGCATTCTAAAAACACAACAGCGAAATGTTAACAAACACGTCTTTCACCATATTAAAGCTCTTCTCTGTGTGCATCGAGAAGATCGTTTTCATTATTGATTGTTAAAGATTTTATTGATTAGCTGATGTAGCCTTGGTGGTCTTCGTTTGAAAAAGAGTGGGAAACAGAGACGAAACCAATGCGATTCTGTACCGTCAAACCTGGCCCACATGACAACACGCTGTGTGTGTCTGTAAATGTCGGACAGCATGCACAGTCTGTATTTGTTTAACAAACACTGGGCCACTCAGGCTGTCACCACTTCAGTGGTGGATTTTAAAGTTATGTAATAGTATTCCTGCCCTTTAGACCAGCTAACCACACGCAGTATAAAGCAAAGAACGCTGCGACAAACACAACCCTTTGTCTAGGTGTGTCCTATACAGCGTTTGTGTGTTTGTGTGCGCTGCAGAAGCAGGTGTATACACAACCCGTCCTTTAGTCTGAATCAAGCACAAACAAAGCAGACACAAATCCACCCAGGCCCGTTTAACTCATGTGCGTTCATTTAAAGCCTTTGCTTGATTCAATGGCTTCTGTGGCCTTGAGCCACAAGAGCAACATTTAAGACAGACACAACGGATGGTGCGTAACGTAAACGCATCAATGATACAAATGCTCAGTGCTCTACATTTAAGCAGTGAGATACTTGAGGTGCTGTTGTGAGGTTTAGTCATGGCTACAGGGCATTGTTGCACAGATGTGTGTATATTGATCTAAGATGGTATTCAAATATTTTAACTTCACCTTTAAAACAGTTTCATGCATTATTTCCCTGGCATATAAATTAATATGGTAATTAATATGCCTGTATGGTTGATGCGTAGTAATATAAACAATAGCGAGGTGAAAAGTGTTTTGCATCCTATATTGTGTATTTTAGTATGGCTAAAATGCTCTGACCAATCAGCATCCAGGAGGAAAAACATGCATCTGTCCTTTTTGTAATGGACAAAATGTTTTAATCTGATGTATGATGTATAAACCTGTTTGCTACAAGGTAGTTGTAGTTTAGTGCTGCTAAAATCCTATAATTTAGTTTTCAAATGGTTTTCTGTCTTACATAAAGAATATTAAAATGTTTACATGCTTAACAGTGGCACAGTCTTACAATAAACAGTCTTACAATAAACACAACAAAACTCTTTCAATGCTAAGAACACACAGACGATCAGACACAGTTTCTGTGAGGCAACAGTAAAGTAGGTTGTTGTTGAGCTACGTCTACACACACGTACAGCAGAAGAGCAGTCTGCAGTCTCTGGCAGGTTGCGTAACAGGTCATATGTCTGCTGGCAACCTTCCACACCACACCCAGCAGCTGTGAGTCCCGTCCACTCACACACACATCAGATAGAGGAAGTCAGAGGAGCGGTCGGAAATCTTATGATCCTCTTTTAAATAACAGGTTGAAGCACGTGAAAATCAGAATATTTAGCTTAACGTTTTTTATAAAACAGGTTGTGTTATATTCATCATCATGTGAAGCATTCGGTATATAAGGAGGGTTCTAAAAAGACAACATTAAAATCTGAAATCTTAGATGAATTTATTTAGAAATAAAGTTTGAAAATTGTTAAAGAAATTTGAAAGAAATACTGTATAGTAAGATATCTCATAAGATTTATATTTGGATATGATATAGGACTAATCAAATCACTAATAAAATCAAAAAGCTATTTTTTGAAATGGCAAAACTAGGCATGTTAGTATAGCATATTAAACTGCTATGATGATTTGTAATGTTAATATAACTTTGCTTATGGAAAGTATTTTTTCCTCATGTTACTCAATCCAGGCGGGCACATTTACGACTGTGTTTGGAACGCTTGAAATCCCTCGTGCCCTTAGGACCAGACTCAAACAGGCACACAACCCTCAGTCTTCTCATGAGGGCTAAGGAACACATTAAGGTACGTGTGTACGTGCTCATGGTAGTTAATTGTGTTGGCATGAAAGCACAAGATAAACATTAGATATTTTTATTTGTTAATACAATTAAGAAAATATAACTTACAAAAAGCTTTAGCTTTATAATTTTATTATGAATCTAACAGTTTGTGTAATATGAATCTACAACATCTGTCAAAACACAATAGTTCAGTATTTTGACTGTTACTACAGTTTAAATGTGATTGTATTAAGGGTTGTTACATGCAGATGACAAGCCTGTCTGTTATTTTTCTCTCATTCAGAATGTGAGAGCTGTCACACTGCTTTTCTCTAAAGCAACTTGCAGTGCATTTAATGCACGTATTTCTATGCATTTCCTGGAAATCAAACCCATGAATGTGGCATTGCCAGGTCCATAAATCACAGGCGACAGAAAACTGTATTGATATAATACATAATATATAATGCCTTATATACATGCACGTGTGTGTGTGTGTGTATATGTTCCTGTAACTCAAGTTTAAGAGCATGGGTTTGTTTCCAAGAAACACACATAACAATTAAACATATAACCTGAATCCACATTAAGGAACTTTAGATAAAGGCATCTGCCGAATGCATACAGTAACAAAATGACTGTAACTCACTGCTTTTCCTGGTTTATTGCAAGCAACTTGGTTCATAAGCAGAGCTGATGTGTGTTCACGTGTGCGCACAGACACGGCCGATCAGATTTCACAGCTGAAACTGTCCATTTTATAAAAAGCATTTGTACGTCTGTGTGCAGAGGTTGGAGGAGAGCGAGCGAAAGGCCCAGCACACTTTAGACCAGCTGCAGAGAGAACAACGACATCTGCGCAGACGCCTGGAGCAGCTGGGGGTGGAGCGCACACGCATGGACAGCATGGGCTCCACCATCTCTGATAAATCTGACTCTGACCAAGGTAAATTTCTCCACCTTTATGAGCACTGTGAGCAGAAGTGTAGCCCTGTGTTTGCTGCATGAGCCCCAGCGTGCTGAGCGCAGGTACTGTGGGTTAATGGTTAGAGATCAGGACTAGTCCACAAAGGTCACTGGTTTCATTTTAGATTACTGCCGTTTATGAGTCTGGATGCTAAAATCAACTCCGGTTTGTGTGACTAAAGAGCTAAAGGTAGAACTGCTGTATTCTACCAAAAATAATTATTTGAGTGGATTCAGTGTCACGTGAGGGTTAATGTGATGTCACGTGATGTTCAGCATTGTGTAGTCACAACTGAAGTGAATGAATTTAAAGTTAAGTTCACATTTAGTGTGAATGAAAACCGAGCAATTAAAACACTAAAGGAAACTCAGATGCTTAGAGTATTTAATCATTTACTTTAAATTGCATTGATTTGGCCATTATTGTTTTAAATAAAACATTTTTATTAGCTTTTTGTAGTATATAACTCAAAGGCCTATAAATGATGATTAAGTCTGGCTGTAGTCTCGAGGCATGTGACAAATGCTAAAACATACACGCATTTATTGGTTTTAGGTCAAGTACAATAAAACAGGCTACCAGAGAAACTGAATGACTAATAAGTATTTGTCTTAGTCAAGCACGGTATTATACTAACACGCTACAAGAAAAATGAACAGAGTGGAAATGTAGCAAAATTGTACAGTATGCACACAGGTTAGGTGGTGGCTTAGAACAAATGATATAGATTTTCTGACACACACAATAGACAGAAAAGTGGGTTGGCCATCTTGTCGTCATTTATTTATGCCGGCCTTACATTATTTAACTGAAAGCAATGACAATAGAAAGGTCAAGAAGATGATTGTGAAAATGTAACAAGCCTTTTTTTTCAAGTAGCTGTTTTTACCAATCTTTTTACCAATCTTTTAAAAATCTTTATCACCACATTCGAGGCTTCTAAGAACCTTTTTGTAACACTTAAAAACAGCAGAGCCATTAAATACCATTTCTGGTCACAATAGTTTTTTTCTGGAAAAAAAACTAGAAATCATGTGAAGTTTGAAGTTTTGTGACCACACAGAAAATGCACACAATTGTGTTTGAGAGTTTTTTCTGTGTATGCTGTGGCGTGTTCCGCAGACAGATGGCACGCACACACACTGCAGCGTACAATGCCATGTGTGAGGTGTATGATGAATGCTTTAACACATAAATTGGAATGTTGCCATGGAGATAATTGGCCGGCTTGACTAAACGTAGCACACTTGAAAATGCACATGAAAATGTTATAACCTTAATGATCGATCGAAAACAAATTCTCACGCAAATTGCGGGCTGCTACATTTATTTTTAGAAACATTTCGTACGTTTTTCATGAAATCTGAATTCATACAGTTTTGCAGGGTCAACAACTTAATGTTTTAAAACATTATTGGTTTCTTTGATGTTTGCCAGATTTTACATTTGATATATCGTTTATTTTATTGGTCAGTTACCTTGGGAAAAAAAACGATGAAAATTTTGAATGAATAAAATTATGAAAACTGGAATCTATGAATTCGTACACAATTTTGCAGGGAAACGACGATAAACAGTCTAAAACATAATTTGTTTTTTCAGGGCTTTTAAATTAATTTATTTTTATTTTGTCCACCAGTTACCTTGACTAATTCCACAATAGCATTCCATACTGTGCATGCATGACAGAAAATGTGGATTATTAAGGAATGTTTGCAAGATGATTTTAACACAAATGTTTAAACTGCAAGCAAGCATAGCAACACAACTAGATCGTTTCCATGACAATCAACAAAGCTGACTTCAAGTGTTATGTTGACACTTCTATTGATTGTAAAGGGAGCGACCTAGTTTGTCGTGTCAAGCCGCTTGACTGCGATGTAGACACGGTGTCAGACGTTTGCGTTGACATCATCTGTCAAACCTTTGTTGTTGTTTTTTTGTGTTATTCCCGAGCTCAACATGCACACGACAGGGTTGAAAGATTTCCTCCAGTGTTTTACCTGATTTTGCAGACAATTAATTGTGTGTGTAACATACAAGCGTTGTGCTTTACCAGCCGACTGCATTTTGATACCAAAACTAGCTGGTGTGAGAACGGTTTCATGTGTTTGCTTTGCAGAAGAGGTGGACGTTGACGTGGAAGGAACGGACTATCTGCTGGGAGATCTGGAGTGGAGCACCAGCAGCGTCAGCGACTCGGACGAGCGGGGAAGCTCCCGCAGCAGCTGCAGCGATGAAGGCTATTCCAGTGCCAGTCTACTTCACCTTGCCAACTCTCAGGAGAAGAGCCCAACGCTGGGCTGCAGTCTTTAAGAGCACAGATCACCTTGCTTCTCCACCACTCATCTCCCATCACTTCAACCTGTACCTCCAACCATCTCCTGCCTCATCCTACTCTAATACATGAACCATGTTGTCTCCTTTGTGACTGACCGAGCCTGAAATGGTCTCTCAACCTGCTCTGACAAATCTAATCTGTTGTGCGTGTGTGTGGAGTCCAAAGGAGGAAGCGTGGAGAAAGTATTGGAGTTGGATTATGGCATCCCTCAACCAGACCTCACGTATGCAGCACCAATTGGGAGAAGAGACCCGTGTGAGCCTGCTGAAGACAGGCAGACCTTTTTCACCGATCCCCCTGCACCATCAGTTTCTACTGGCCAATCACCATTGAAGGAGGCGGAGCACTAGCGCCAGCCTTTGTCCAATCAGATCTTCCCGCCCATCCGATCCCACTCCCTACCCATCATTCTGTCCAATTATCTAGAGGGGCAATTGATCAGGACATTTCCTCCTCAAAAGCTCTGAAAGACCCTTAAAAGACCTCATAGCCAGATGAAGAATGTGTACCCCACCACACCCACTGCCTACTCACTGTCTCACTCTGGGACAATCGCACCCAAGGCTGTCTTTCACAGCCCCTTATTGTTCCTTCAATCAGAATGAACCGTCCAGAAGACAGGGCTGGGTCACATGACCAGTTAGCTAAACTACCAGAGCATGGTAATTTGCACTTAGATAACGACGCAGTAGGACTGGCCTTTTTACACTCATCTGAAGCCAGTTTTGCCTTGTCCCGCAAAATAAATACAGCCAGGATTTGGGAAAGCTGCGAGATCAGAGCAAAAGGGCTGCTTCTACCGTTCAGACAAGAAAAGCTTTGTGTCAAAAGATGTACTGTAATGTCGTTTCGTTTCAAAAGTCTCTTCGAAGGGACTGCAGCAGCTACTGTAGTGATGTATCAGGCGTAGTGTGTTAGCTAGTCTTAAAAATATCTACCTGCACTGTCTAATACACCATCCCGCCTGCCACTCCCATCACTGTGGTCGGATGTGTCGTTGTTGTTTTTTTAACCCAGCAAGCGCTCATAATGTTCACGCTGTGCAAAATCATCAGGGCGGTAGCAATACACCCCTCAACTGGACTGACTGGTGGAGCACTGATAAGCTAAGCAAAGGAAGCTGTCATGGGGTTTCAAATTTTTTGTTAACTTTTTTAAGCTCTGCTTTTAATGACCCCGAGCTGGTTTTTACTTCAACGGAGGTAATACAACTGAAAATCTGTTGTTGTGGAAACGTTTGAAGCATGAGATTCTGTAAAGGGTTTGTGAGTGTTTACGATACCGGGTGGGGTCGGGTCAAATCTGGATCTCAGGTATCTCTTCCTCTCTCTCTAAGGACAGTGACGTTTTTGTGTGCGTTTGTGTGCATGATACATCCTCTTGTTTGTTAGTTTTTCTTTCTCGACTGTTTAGCTCCAGAAGTACAAAGGTGATTCTAAAAGCACATTCCACGACAAAGCAGTGTAACAGTTAGCATAAAGATTAGCATTACTGTCACTGCGGACACTGACAGAAAAGGTCTGATGCTTCAGATTATATATAAGCAATGAATCAACTGTGCTTCTGTGCCATCAGGTCTATTGTTAACGTGTGTGGGGGGGGTTTCTTGGTGGCTACATCACTGCATTGCAGTTTGACTCCTGCATCCAGCTGTTTACCATTTGAGCTAAATGTAATCATGATATGTATATAGTCACAGAAAAACAGAGATATCTACCCTATATGTACGTATATTGATAAAGTATTTATATTTGATCTACATATGTTTAAACATAGACATTTATATATATATATATGAATATATTTAAGTAGTGATTGCCTTAGTTGCTTTTGTTTCCCTATTGTTAGTTTCAATGTGTAGTTGGTTTGCACTAGAAAGACACGTATAGAATATATATTCTAATGTTTTACACAACCTACAATTTGACTTGGTGCTCACAACGCCAAAAATCTAATCTTTTTCTTGCACAAAAATGAAAATGTTCACACAAAAAAAACATTAAAAGTAGATAAAACTAAAAAAATAAATAGGAAGTTTTGTTAGCGTGTTGGTGGCATAGGGATTGTGAAAAGTGGCTATGGAAATGAAATTGTTATTATTGTGCCTGACTGGTCTAGGGAGAACAGTCTGCTGTTATTGTTTTCCTGTAACACTAGTGAGTAAAATGGTTTGGGTTTGTAGACGGGTTCTGTCACGAAGGACCGTGAATGTAGTGAAAAATTCGAGTTCACGATTGCATCACAAGCCAAGATCTGCTCCAATTATAGAATATATATTTTACAAACTTTTATGCACTCATAAACTTTGAAACTTAACAAAAATAAAAGATTGTTCCTTAACACATGGAATGCTGTTGGGTAGTAATAAAATTTAAAGTAAATATCTTGTCTGAGTTGTAGCCATGAGAGAATTAGACTATATTGTATTTTGGAGAAGGGGTAAGGATGGGTGGTTGTGTGTATATATATAAATATAAATAAAATATATATATGTTTGCTTGTGACGTCACTGTCCACAGACAGAGAGAAAGAGCTCAATTTTCTTTTTTCCTCTTGTTCTGGGGAGGGTGGGGGGTTTAGGGCTGTATGCCTTTTCTATTGATATGCTTTTGTCTTGTTTTTATTTGTTACAAGTGTTTGAAAAAAAAGAGCAACCAAGTGAATTTCCTTCTCAAGATTGTGTTCCTAAAAATGGGTGTCTTGAAGTTTCTCACAACCCACTGAAGTTTAACCCTCTGCTCCCCGCAAAGTTTTAACCCTTTCTCCCACTTTCAGAGTAGCGTGTTGCTTATATTGCCGTCCTATGTGAACACCAGTGGCGGGACACAGCCAGCGCGTTGCACTCGCGAATGTCATGTGAAAGACTATATTGGTGCTCTCACACACCGATGTGACTCCTGCTTCAACACGAAACCGCTTCTCACAGTCAATGATGTCACCACGGGAGGGGAGGGAGGGGTAGATGTACTACGTTGATTTGTATATTTGGGTTATTTACCGTATGTAGAGTACGGAACGGCTAAAGCCTTAAGACATACAAATGTATGGAAACCATAGATGTTATCAGAAACTGATGGCACGTGGTCTGCTAAGAAGAACCCATCGCCAGTCATTCCCATTGATTGTGACTGCGTCACAGGTGGTTCTCACCTTTCCAAATACACACACACACGCACACACTCATCTTTGAACGTATACTGCCTCTTGTAAGCTAAACGAAAGAGGTTTATGTCTGTTTTACATCCAATCAGAAATGGACATTTCTATGCTGTTACTTTTTAAGAACTGGGCTACTTTGATGTTGATTGCTAAATATGTGGTTAAAAGGAATGACCTTAAAATAATAAAAAAAAAACTGAAAATGTGGAATGGCTTGTTTCTATTTGTTTGACAAAAGAAAAATTAAAGGACAATCTCTTCGTCCAGAGACAAGGAAACGGTTTGCAGCTTCAAAGACAATAGCTTCAAAAATAATTTGACCTTTTCTTGGGTTGACATTTCAGTTTTTCTAATAGGCAACATGCTCCTTGTATCCAGGTAAAACCTAAATAAATACATAAAATTGGATAATATTTATAATCTAAATATTAATATCTGTATATCATCTAAAAATAGCTTTTTACTTAAAGTACATTAGCATATAGGTGACCTTAAGGCTACGAAAAGCAACAAAACTCACATTTTGATTATATGGGGGTCCTAAATTATATGGTTAGGGAAATTTGACAAGGAGATTAATATTTACAGTTTTGAAAGCGTGTCAGTTTTGCTTCCTGACTGACACCGTTTTTCTCTTTGATATGAAACAATATTAAGTCCAGATAACATCTCAGCCGTTCAATAACTGGAGAGATCAGAGAAGAAGGACGGATAGAAGAATGAAAGGGGGAAGGGCAGGTGTCGTTTTTAGAAGGCGGCACAAAAATGGAAGCAGTAGACCAGGCTAAGAAGAAAGAGGGATGAGTGGATCACGGCTGCAAAGCTCTAATGCTTAAAGGTCACCATAATGATCTTTTCCTTCTCTCTCAGTCCTCTTAGTGTGTTTTGTGTTAAAGAAAAATAGCGTTATGTAAAAACAGAAAATGTGTGCAGAGGGAGGAGGTGTCTGATAATCTCGGGTTTTCTCAGAATCTGTCCCTTCACCGTTGGTTAACAGCTGCTCATTCAAGCACAACGTTGGCTCAATTTGTCACAGAGCCTGATGCGAAATGTTCAACTGTGACATTTTGTCCTTAATTGACAAAGAGCCACTTTCTAAAAACATTCAAAACCTTTTTTTAGACGTATTAACATTATTGATTGGTTTTAAGAATGATAGTCAAACTTTTTTTTTTAAAGTGGAACATTTTGTTAGCCAACATTCTGAGAATGTTCCGTTACATGGGACATTGTTATATTGTTAAGGATGTTTATAATGTTTTTAATTATTATTATTAAGAACAGAATGTTTTTCTAGTGCTTCTACTGTAGTTAGCAGAGATGTCAGAGTGCATTGGCTAATCACAGAGAATTGGTATAAATTGTGGGTCAATATTCTTTGACAGAAATTTAGCATTAGTGCAGCTGTCTTTGGGTGAATTTAAGTATGTGTGTTTTTGTTTGTCCTTGTGTCAATGCGTGTTTGTGTGTGGGGTCAGAGTCTATTTGACCTCTCCCTCGGCTGTCAGATTAGACAAATCCTACAGATTATCCAGCAGTCAGCCAACAACGACCTTCCACATCCACAACGACACTCAACACTGCCCTGATGAACATGTGCACGTGCTCACACCCCACAACACACTGTATCCTGAACAAACACTCTGACAGACCTGATTTTCATTTGCAGAGTTTAGCTCCAACCCCTATCAAACACTCCAGAACCAGCTAATCGATGTCTTTAGGATTATTTAAAATGCTTAAATAGGTGTTTGATTGGAGCTAAACTCTGTAAGACAGAGACCATTCTCTAAATGGAGACACCAGTACAAGACAAAGGGCATTACAAGCACATTAACTGTCAAGCAGTCACAACAGTCGAGTAGAAAGTCAGTTGTGATCTATGTTAAGACTTTGATTTTGTTTCACTGCACTTTTAGGTGTAACTTTGTAACATTACAAAGTGGGTTGAAAGTCAGCAATGTCTGTAGTATATGTACTTGAACGTATGTTCACTCTTTTTTTTCTTGTTGGCCCAAGAAATTCATGTTTATTTGTCTAGCAAAGATTTTAGACAACTCCCAGGCTTTTCTGAAAGCTACAGATTTTACTTCTGCATTTTTGTTTTCTAGTCCACAGACAGTCTGATTGACAGAGACATGCCCAGTGTATTATGTGTTATTATTACCCATTTTGCAAAATAAAACAATAGTTTTATATAGTCTGTTTAATGTTAATAGCCTGTTTTTTAAAAACTTTAAAAATTTCTCTGCCTGCTATTGCATAGGCAGCCAAGTTTCAAAAAGTAAAAAACTGGAAAGAAATACTGACCAACTGTATTATCAACAATACACTGATATAAATTTAAATACTATATATACTGTATATGTAATGCAAATAACCAATACTGTATAATAGCTATATACACACGTACATATGGAGACATTTATGAATATATATGTATATTTATACTATATATTTATTAGTAGTAGTAGTAGTAAAAACATATGCATACATTATGCATGCGCACACACACATATAGATATACATACATATATACATATGTTTGATAGTTATGCTGTTTATATATGTATATGTTTATATATGATGTTTCATGTGCATGTGACAATCAGACAGACAGTGACAGAGCAGATGATGATGAACTGTTCTGTGGTCAGTTGAAATGGGCAGTAAGCCTCCGTCCTCCACAGTCAACAGGAAATAACATGGAGAAGCAGCTACAGGGCTGTGAGCTAACAGATGGAGAGCAGAGAGGCTGAATGTGGGCTGTGAATCTCATGGGAGCAGAACTGAGGGGGAGAGAGAGAAGGGCTGTTGGCAACAAGACATCCACCCTGTGCACATGTGATCACAGACCCTGATGAGACGAGCGAACAGCCACCAAAACGCATAGAGAGATTAGAAGAAACATCCTTCATATAGATTATGTGCATTTTACATAAGAGTCAAGAGGGGCTGTAATGCGTTACGTACATGGTCACAGATGGCAAATGCTTTCGACTTTATTTCCTGCTTGTTTTACACACGGCTATTTATAAGGATTGTTTGTATTTCCCTCTATTTTAAACTTAAAGAGGATTTACACAAGGAATTCCCCCCCTGGTTGCAATGTGTCCATTTTAGTTCCAACACACTAAGGAGAGCTTGAGTGACTGTCATGCACAGTCATGTCAACGTGTGTGTGTGTGTGTGTGTGTGTGTGTGTGTGTGTGTGGAGAAGAGGGCAATAGCTCAGGCATCTTTTAACACAACAGTAACGTTATCAACTGTTAAACCAACTGAGGCATTTTGGGCGAGCACCACGTGTTCTGTTGTTTATATGTGGTAGTACAGACTTCCTTACATCAAACAACATAGAGGAGTCCGGGGCTAGTAGTCACAAATTTTACTTTTTATATTCGTTTTTTTTTTTTTTATATATATCAGCATTTACTTGTAATTTTTAAATTCTTGAAAACGATTATTATTAAAATAATTTTAATTGAAGATTGGCTTCCAACACTTATTTCAAAACTATGTACAAAGTCACCAGAAAATAGAAAATATTCAAAATTGAATAATTCATCAAGTAGTAATTATTAAAAAATGCAAGTAAATTATTAAAACCGCAGTTTCAAAAAGGATAAGTGTTTATTTTATTAATAATCATAATTATAATCATCAAAATAATGACAATGATATTTATTTTCCTTAATCCACAATTAGCTAGTGAGCAAAGCCTACAGCTCTGTCCCATTTCATGAGCTTGAGCTCCCTCTAGTGGGTGATGTAGAAATTGATTTTAACTCCTCTAGCAATTTACAGTTGTTAAACGTGAGCATTACAATTACTTATAGTACAGAAATGGACAAATTTAGAAAAGTGAAGCAAATAAAATAAAATGGAAAATAAAATTATCTACCTGTCTGCTATCTGTCTCTTTCATCATCTCTCAAGCCATTTCTAATCTACCGTGTGTGGGAAACTGTCCACCGATCCAGCCCTGAATCTTTTCAGTATCTTGGCTGTTTTTGCATCACGTTGGGCCAATTTCTGCTTTACCGCAGTGTTCCAGATCCCTGTTCTTCTCAAACGGATAAAATACTCCGTCTCATACCCGTCTCTCTCTCTGTAGAGTGAATCTTCTGCATCTAATCTCAGAGAATGCTAAATGAAGACCACGAGGTCTGCAGGATCTCTCCAGGGGTTTGGTGGTGTGATCATGCTAAAGCCCGGACTGAGGCGTGGCTACTGCCCCCGGCCCCCACCCAGGTCTCTGTGTGATGGGATGATGCGACAGTCTTGCACTCAAATACAAACGCCAGCACACCGCTCCCTGACAACCAATACTGGTGACTCAGCAGAAAAATGTGCAACGGGACGCAGCTTTACAGAGAATGCTGGGTTTTACAGTGCTTGTGTGTATTTTGTCACATGCACCATTACTTGCGAGTTGTCAAAATGCTGCTATTTATAACCCTTCTTAGATGCTCTGTTTGTTTATGTGGGATAATTGCAAACTGAAGAGACATGGTTCTGATTTGGAGGCCACACAAGGTTCTGCATCAGGCAGGGTCATCCGAACAGGACCTCTGTGTCTCATTCAGTCTGCAGACACTGCAGAGGTACAGACAGGAACCCGCATTACAACACACACACACACACACAGAGTTAGACACTCCCTTTCACTGCAACATGCTTCAATCCCATGCAGACATGCAAGACATGCGGCACCTCTGTTTAAGCAGGAAGTGATTTGGTATTGTATGTAATGCACAAAACATTAAATAATCACTGTAATCACAAATCTGTTGTGATTATCTGTTGTCATTTTCCTCCCATACCAATTTCAAACATTTTTTATTTGTCTGTCTGTCTGTGTGTCCAACAACCAAATTATTTCAGTACTTTTGATATCCAATCATATTTGAATGTAGATTTGTTGTTTTGTTATGCATTTAACAATTAGTTTATACAAAGACTCTCCTTATGAAGTCCTTAATATCCACTTGAGTTACTAAAACGTGTTTAGAAGTGCCTGTCTTCATACCGTACGACCTTTATTTATTCTATCTGTCTGCACGATGCCAATGTACATCTATATGATCTTATACGTTACAGATTTAGGAAGAAAAGGATGAGTGGCCAGAAAAGCTTTGAACAGAGCATTGAAGGGAATGAATGAGATCTCTCCTGGGACTTTGTCTTTTTGCTCAGGGTTGCAGGTTGCCCCTCTCCACCACCGCCCCTGCGTCAGATGATGCTGACTGCCTCCGCTTATAAAAGATGCTCCGGTGACAATCTGACTGGCACTCGCATTTCACCTCTGTCTCTCTCTCCTTGTCTGTCTCTCTCTCTATTCCACATCCACGCACCTCACTCACACGGTCCGTGATTTTGAAGGGAAACATTTCAACATGAGTTATTCCAGCGACTTGTACACGAGCAGCTCGTACAGGAAGATTTTTGGAGATGCGCCACGACGCGTCACCGTGGGCAGCAGCAGCCCGGGACGGGTTACGGTGGGCTACCGCTCCGGATCCCAGCACCACCGCACCTACGCTTCTCCACCCTCCATAATCACATCCTCGGGTTACCGCACGAAACTTGGATCCGGTCGCAGCGGTTTCCAGTCCATGCCGGACTCCGTGGATCTGACGCAGACCACGGCCATCACCAACGAGCTGAAGATCATCCGCACCAACGAGAAGGAGCAGCTGCAAGGCCTCAACGACCGCTTCGTGACGTTCATCGAAAAGGTGCACAACCTCGAACAGCATAACAAAGTTCTGGAGGCTGAAGTCGCCCTGCTGCGCCAGCGCCACAACGAGCCGTCGCGTCTCCACGACCTCTACGAACAAGAGATCCGCGACCTCCGAGCTCGCGTCGAGGACTTGACGCACGAGAAGAGCCAGATGCACCTGGACTGCGTGCAGATGAACGAGGCGCTGGAGCGTCTCAGGGAGAAGTTGGACGAGGAGACCCGGCTCCGAGAGGAGGCCGAGAACAGCCTGAAGGGGTACCGCAAGGACGTGGATGATGCCACTCTGTCCCGCCTTGAGTTGGAGAAGAAAGTCGAGTCCCTGCTGGATGAGATCGCGTTCCTCAGGAAAGTGCACGAGGAGGAGCTGCAGGAACTGCAAGCGTCGATTCAGGCCACACAGGTAAAAGAAAGTTGAGGATCAAGTCGAAAACGATAGTCGAAAGTCACCGCAGTTTCTCTATTAGTAAACCTGAAGATTACTGATGCTTTTAAAGATTACTATCTGCACCGCAAACATAACTATCCATTCGTCTCTCTGCTTGGAAATAACGTTTTTGATATTCCTATGAAATGGTCATTAATTTATAGCAAAAATATTGCTTAGTCATGATATTATATTTAAACCATTAAATAATATACGATGTTAAATAATATACGATTTTGTCCGCTAAATTAGAATTAGACTTATGTGGTGACGTCTAAATGATATTAAAGACAAAACAGTTTTATTATGACTATTATGACACAGACAGGCGTATGTTTTTTAAAAGTTTCGCTTTTCAATGAACATGTTTTAATAAAAAAATGACAGAACTGTAATTAAATTCTCTCTAATGCGACGCGTCATTAATAATTCGCACGGCAGACGCGTCTAATGGCTGTGCATTGTCATTCAGGGCGGTGCGTCCTGACTGAATTTACAGCACTGCAGACGGTCGTGAGTCTCTCCGAGGCCCCGCACTGCAGCAGGACACCGTCCAAAACCAAACGCGTATTTAACATTAAACATTAAACTTGCATGAGTTTAAACGTTAAGATGTCGTGATGTATAAATCATCGTTTAACGGGACAGAAAAGAAACTTCTAGCAAGACAGATATATAGTGAAATGGGAAAAGGAGAGTTGTTGATTTTGGAAATATTTTAACTTCCACAGCTGATGGTTACGTGCATTTAGCGATACAGTAGCGCAAGATTTTGGGTGTGGCGCCAGCGTGCAGCGGGACCCGCAGCGCGTCGTCCTTGAGAAGGACTGCACCATGTTAAAACTGAGCTACTTCTGAGAGTTAATAAAAGACACCATTTGCATAAAAGTGATCTGTTCAGATGCAGTCAAACCTTAATAATACTGCAATGAACCATTTTGTTAAATTAATCCCTTATTTGCATAATCCATTATTTGATTTGTTTGATACATCGGATTTACCGATACCCCACCACCCCCAAATTTTAAAAAACATTGAATTCCTTAATAAAACTCTTTTATAAAACTTTATTTAAAACATTAATATGTTTGCATTGTGCTTTTATCAGGTCCTAATGTTCAAAGTTGGAAATGCCATGTTATTTTTTAAAGTAAATTGCGTGTGTCAGTGTGCATCCTAATTTTAAAAGCCTTGAATATCACTGATTACACTACAAGGCTAAACAATTAGATGGGCCATTCATGTAAATGTAACTAGTTCATCCGCATCGTGCATGATTTACTGTTCTCTGGGTGCTGATGTTGTGGCTGATGAATTGTTGCGGCATCTCCATGCAAACGATCAGGTCCACTCGCGATATAGCAGCGTCATCCTCTGCCTAAAACCTCTGAGTCTGCGCTCCACCCCACAGTCCCAAGAGCTCAAAACTTCATTACCACACAAACTCACTCAAGGTCTGATTAAACATGTCATGGTTAACATTAACGCTGCATATATCAGGCATACTGCATTTCCAATAGCATTACTTCTTAATGAATAGTGGGTTACATTATTGATTATATTTCACAAGGCCATAGTTTATTATCAATATTATCAATTTAAATGACCAATTGTAAGTATGTCTTCTATATAAGCCTGCCCATATAAATATATAGGCCTATCTTTATATAATGTATATTTGCCCTTCTCTTAACATAAATGTAAATGAGTTTGTCAGGGTGTTTATTATTGATCAGAAATCAATAATGAAACGGCGACTACATTACGACTTGTCCACCAGATCAATACCCACAATCTTGCTCAAAGACTAAAGACTATTTATGGCAATATATTCCTTTCAGCAAAAGAAACCAGCATGTGTCACTATTATAACTTGCCAAAAGGTACAAATAATTTATGTAGTCTATAAAGTAATAGAAAGTTTAAAAACTGCATGTACAATAGCAGTTTCACATGCCTTTAGTATTATAATGCATTCTGTAACCCCTCTGACCCCGCACAGGTGTCTGTTGAGATGGACGTCAGTAAACCCGACCTCGCTGTGGCCCTGAAGGACATCCGTGCCCAGTATGAGACCCTCTCCGCCCGAAACCAGCAGCAGGCGGAGGACTGGTACAGCTCCAAGTTCGCCAGTGTGACGGAGGCAGCGGCGCGCAACAACGATGCGCTCAAGCAGACCAAGGATGAGCTGTCCGAGTACCGCCGACAGCTCCAGTCGCGCACCCTGGAGATCGAGGCCTTGAAGGCCCACAATGAGGCTTTAGAGAGACAGCTGGCAGAGATGGAGGACCGCCACGGCAACGAGATTGGTGAGCTGCAGGTAAGTGCATTTTACGATACGTATATGGTAAATATAATAAACAAATCGAATTGCACAAATCGAATTGAGTGTCATTAAGGTCACCGCATGAGCCACTGTGATCTGTAATGCAAATGGTTGCTTGCCATAAACAAGTAACACGACCACCCAGTTGCAGATTAAGAACATGTTGAAGTCTCGCTTTCAGACACATCTGCTGTGCGCGTCATAACAAATACAGACCCAAAAGTTATTTTACAAGGTGCGTAATAATCATGAAAGCCAAGGCTGGCATCGTAAAGTAAATGAAACCCTTGGCTTACCTTTAGAAGAGTTTGAGAGAGAGTTGGAGAGTTGCGTTATTCATTTTTGTTTAAAGTCCCCCTCAAGCAAATGGCCCTTTGTTTTGTGGAGCATTGCGCGTCTGGGCTCCTGTAAATTCGCCGGGTGGTGAATAAGTTCTCGCATATTGCATGTTTAGGAATGTTTGAAAGCAAGCAGGAATGTGTGGTGCTTCCATTGTATTCTTTTATGAGCTGAAATTGTTTACAACTTCATCAACTAGGCAATTGTGGTTTGCGCTGGCGGAATCTGAGATCTATCTCTCCAAGCCCCGAATCAATAGTTATAATAAAATCTCATCTGTTTTATTATCATCCCTGAGCCCTGCAGCTCCCACAACGACATAATCATCCGTATTTGAAGTTGCGCACCTGCAAATATTTATAATAGACTTACACTTACCGTAATTCTTCTAATATTACAGGCCTTACCATAACTGAAATCTAGCATTTTCATTATACATCGAAAATTAGCCACACATATAAATATAAACATGAAAATATATTTTTTTAGTTAAATATATACCATAAAATATCTCAATGGCCTTACAGGATTACAATAACATTCTTAAACCATTTACAGTCATAACAATCAAACAATTTCTTATCATTACATTTGTAAATACAAAATGCATTCTTCCCTACAGGATACAATTCAGCAGCTGGAATCTGCTCTCCGTTCCACTAAAGGAGAGATGTCTCGCCACCTGCGTGAATATCAGGACCTGCTGAATGTTAAGATGGCATTGGACATTGAAATTGCAGCCTACAGGTCAGAATTCCTTTCACTCCACCTTCTTGTAGTTGGAGATGAATGTTGGGTTATGAGTCGTGAAGATTTTTTACGTTAGCAAGTCTTTATTTGGTCTTTCCTGACAGGAAGTTGCTTGAAGGTGAGGAATGCCGTCTAAGCTCTGTGGGCGGAGCCATGTTGCAGTCCGCCTACTCTTATCCATCCAGCCGCACTTACATCCTAAGCACCTACAGGAAGGGAGGAGCAAAACCTGAGGAAGAGGAGGAGCAGGAGGAGGAGGAGGAAAAGGAGGAAGAGAAAGAGGAAGGAGAGGAGGAAGAGGGAGAGGAGGAGGCTGGTGAGGAAGCAGAGGAGGAAGAGGAAGCAGAGGAAGGAGGTGAAGAGGAGGAAGAGGAAGAAGAACAGGAGGAGGAGAAAGAGAAGGAAAAGGAGGATGAGAAGAAAGAAAAGGAGGAAAAGAAGAAAGACCAGAAAGAGCAAAAAGAAAAGGCGAAAGAGAAGGAGACGGAGAAGAAGAGCGACAGCAAGGGCGACAGCAATAAAGCAGACAGCAAGAGCGAGAAGGCCGACAGTAACAAAGATGAAAAAGCCGCTCCAGTCAAGAGCAAGTAAAGCTGCGTATCATCACTACTGCAGCCACTTCACACACTTCATTCATTCACACACTCGTCTGGACCCTTCTGTTTCATTCTGAGCTCTCTGTCCCTTTGCCACACACACATACACACACACACATTATCACCAAACAAACATCATTGTTTCTTCCTCACCCTCATTTCACTGGGTACTGATGGGTGCAGTTGCCATGACGTCATGCTGAACAGCATCAGACAGGTGCAGACATTATAGAAAGGAAACGGGTTGGTAATGGCGGTACCAAATTTGAGGACTGTGTGCCGTACAGCACTGAGAAGATCAGTCATGGTCTAGACAGAAGATCTGATTTGTTCAAAAAAGAGTTCACTCAAAAATAAATAAATGTTATCATTTACTTACTAATATGGGCATTCCAACCCCACATTATATTCTTTCTTTTGTGAAATGCCATTAAAGGCATGACATTAAAGAGAGTAAATGATGCCAAAATGTTAATTTTGGCTGAACTATTTAATGAAAATAAAAAGCAAAGAGCAGAAAGAAAAGATGCAGCCACAGCTTGTGTTCATGTGCCATTATTACCAGTAGTGCAGGAGAACACAAATAAAGGCCAAATGCACAGGTATCCAATACGAAATGGACCAAGTTTGCTGGTTCCAACCTCTCGGTGCTATTTGATTAAACAAAAGTGAGTTTGGACTTTGGAAGAGGTAAATATCACAAAGAAACAGCATTTTTACTCTATAAAGCTTCACTCAAGCCCTGAATGTATGTCACTAGTAAAGCACAGGGACAGCCACGTCTCCTATTTTTCCAGTGATGTTAGAGCATCTATACCCACATGAACGAAATTGTCTATTAAATCACTCATAGGGGAAAGATGTAGGTCAGCGTTGTCCAATCCTGCGCCAGGAGGGCCACAGTCCTGAGTTTAGCTCCAACCACTTAAAAATACAGGCAGGTATGTGTGATCGGGTTTGGAGCTAAACTTTCCAAGAGCAGGATTAAACGACCCTGACACAGGATGCGTCATTAACGTTTTCACGCTTAGCATGATGTCATTGTATGTTAAATTTTCCGTCCTTTCTTCCATCCATCCATCCGTCCATTCGGTCATTTTTCAGATAATCTGTTTGTTGTTCTTCTTTTCCTTAATTGCACCAGTCACAGCACAGTGGAGTTAAAATGAGGTGAAAGAGTTTTCACGGATTTATTTGGAAGGGTTTCAGAGTTTCGGTTTGGGAGAGAAGAGCGCAGTGTGCATCAGTAGTTTGGAATAATCCTTTGGCAATGAAGCATTTAGACTCTCTGACGCTTTAGAAATATCTGCTGCTAATAATCCCTCTATTTCTTCCAATGTTCTGAAAAAAGACCTCCTCTTGATTGATTCTTTCATGAGAGAGCAAACCTCAGTTATTTTGGAGTAAATCTTTCTCTGCCTCTATGTTTTTCCTGTTTAACAATCTCTTTGTGTACGTCTCGTCCTTATTTCCCTCTCAGTGGCGTTATTGTTCTGAGTTTAGGTCTATCCTGTTTTTTACCGCAGGTGATTCTTGCACATGCATGAGTCTGTGAACATGTTTGCTTGTGTGTTTGTTTGTGGCTGTGCACATGTCTGTGTTTGCCTGCAAACGCTGGTTTTGCTTGCCACAGAGCAGCTGGTATTGAAGGGTCGGGCTCTTGTCTCTTCCTGCAGGTGACAGGCAGGCTGTAGAGAGGACAGAGGGGTCAGAACGTCACACATACAGCTAGTGAAGGGCTATTACCGCCACAAAATCCCCCTCCAGACAACAACTAACACAAGATCCCATGCAAACTCACCAATGACCCTACGCAGTGCAGGCCTGCTTGACTGAACGATTACATGCGACAAATGAGCAAATGAAGCAGGTTACTGTTTCATATTACAAATTCATATTTATTTAAAAGCTGTGAGAAAACACTAGAATTGCTTTTGAAATGTGATCTGATGTCATCTGTGTGATAAACCATATTATTAAACAAACAAAACAACACTGAATTCTTTGCTATATCTTTATTTAACACGATTACAATATCACATTTATTTTAAAATAAAACACGTTTAAAATATCCTCGTTACAGTTCAGCTAGAGGAACCAGTAAGAAAGTACTGAGGCACATTCATAAACTCTTAGGTATTTGTACTTTATGAGATATTGCATGAATGTATTAGTCAGATACAACAAAGCTTCTTTAATTTTAAGCATCTGAAATCTCTTGATTTGACAATACGGCCCTTATTACTCAAAACTCATGTGATGAGCAGAAAGTCAAAACCCTCACCTGAACCGACCAGATCTTCTGTTTCCAACCACCTTTTCCAGAGATCTTTATCTTCAGTTATTTTCTCATCAATGGGTTTGATTTATTAAATTGCTTGATCAATAAACATATGGCAATATATTTATTGCCATATATAATATAATTGTTACATGCGTTGTTTGTTAAAATAGGACAGCAGATAAGATCACAGTTATCTATACATGAAAAAACAGTCAGTTTGAGTATTTAAAAATACTTTTACTTTTTACTTTTTACTTAAAAATACAAGTGATTGACAGTGACTATAGTGAAAGTGACAGTTTGCTACAAGGTTTCGCTTTGTGACATTTTTGGAAAAGAAAACCTTTGGTCTCAGACTTATTTCTAATCCAGGACAGCAGGAGAGAAAGAAAAGTAAGAATAAACGTGACAAAATAGCTGTAACAATGCAGCAAAAATTGTTGTGTTGTTGTTCTAAATCGTGAAATGAATGAATCAAGAGGAGTAAAATCTTTGCATGGCCTGTTTCACTTTTGAGCTTGACAATATGAGGGGGGAGAAAGATTTGCTTGATGTGTGTATTAAAATGTGTGTTCTTGCCTTAGTCATGACTGCTTTAAAGAGCCCTCACATTTTTTGCATCTCAACACTGTTTCAGAGATGGTTTCAGGAGTGCTAACACTTTATCTGTATGGCTGCTAACTGATACAGTGATATTCCCCTAAAGCCAAATAAAACCATTTATCAACCAAATGTACTGTGATTTCTGTCTCTGCATTCACAACTTTTCACATGCTGTGGAGAAACTTATACTGCAAAATGAATCAATCTACCGGTCTTTCCAACTTTTTATCTCACACTGTTTCAACCGTTAACCTTTCAGATTCATTTTTAATTTAAGAAAATGCTCTGCAATAAACTGAATGAATGACCAAATCAATTGACAGAGAAAATAAACACAATATTTCTGTTTGATCTCCTAACAAATCCAGCCACCTTTAGCATAGACAGAAGAATGTGTTTAGAGTATGTAATGATCTTATTCAATTTATAGAGTCACAACAAGAGCTGTCTCAACATGTCACAGTTAATGCACGTTAGTGCAAACATAATTAGAGTTGGATGGAGGGTAGCTGTAAAAAGAGTTTTACAGTATCAATACTTTCACATGCCATAAAGAGAATACAGGCCGCTAGCTTTAGCTTCACTGAAATTTATAGCTTCATTACCGCATGTCCCGAGGTGGGAAGTAGACCCAGAACATAAAAATTATGTGTCCACAAAACATCTTGGCTATGACCACATCCAAAGCAACTTCAAAATGAAGTCATCACAACTGAGTGGAAGTGAATCACACCTGCTTCCCTACATCTGTCACGCTGTGTGACTTTAATTGGGGATATTCTGGATTCTCCTGTTATCCTATGAGACACTCGAACAGAATAAAATTATTTAAGCATTACAAAGTTCTGAGTTATTTCCATTTTCAGAACTAACTTGCATCATCACCTACTTGTGCACACACACGTGCACACACACACATACACACACACACACACACAGTATACTCACTAATATAACATCAAGCAATACAAGCAATAATTACCATGCATTCAAACTTGTAAATACTTGTGCATTCAAACTGGTAAAAATAAATGTACATATAAATGTACATGTTTGTTTTGCTTGACAATGCACATTTTTTGCAGACTCATTAGCCACAAATACAAATGTAGGTTCACTCTGACTCAGCATTTTCTCTCCCTGTGAAAAGTATCTCCTGAAATATTTAATCACCTTAGCAGTGATTTGACTCTGATCTAAACAGTGAACGTTACTTTGTTATTGTTAAAACGTTAGTTGCAGTGCAGCTGTACTGATGTAGTAATATTTCTAAACTAAATATAAGCTGGGACGAACATGATTAGAAAATGATTTTGATTAGTCTCATGATTTTTTATTCCTTTATATGATTTATTTATAATAAGACATGTCTTTAAAAATCATTAGGAAAAATACATTGAGAATAATTTTCATAACTGCAGTAAAAAGACCTTCAGGCCAGCTCTGATGGTATTTATAATAGCACCCTCTCATTTTTCCCCATCCAATTTTTCAGGGCCTAGTTTATTTTTGGAAGGCCATCTGAACGCAACATTTCTTCATATCATATCTATTTTCTTCTCTCCATTATTTGAAATAAGGTCACATCAAAAATTATACAGACATTATAAAAAGGCTCTAATTGTTAACTAATTTTTACTAATAAACTGGTTGATTACTTTTTCATGTCCAGAGTTCGAGAGCATTATTAATAATA